>JAWNZC010000395.1:125000-189124 GCA_035771165.1 Paragorgia papillata | reverse complement strand
CCGTTTACGTCATATAGCTTAATCTTCGCAACGCCACTTACCTGTCACAACCTTTAGCCTTACTGCCATCTGCGAGCTCTATAATGTGCGAATTTGGGTCGAAATCTTTATCAAAGCTTATAAACTTAGATCTATCATTAACAATATGGCTAGTAGCGCCAGTATCTACTAAAAGATTGTTACTAAAACTCTTACCACAATCACTACTGTCACTAACTTTAAATGTAAACGTGTGTTCATTGTTCTCGATCTTCGCTCTTCCTTGATCTTCTGCTTTCTTTGCTGAATCACTCTTTCCCGTATTTGATCGACATTCCTTCGTATCGTGTGTTTTACTTCTACAATGACTGCACCACTTTCCGTTCTTTCCCGACTTTGACCAACATTCAGACTTTTTGTGCCCCTTTTTTCCGCACTTGAAACAAGCGCCTTCAAATCTCTCGCCGTTCCTCATGGCCATAATATTTTCTCCCGTCTCGCCGCCACCGTTTCGACTTTTCTCGCTCTCTTCGTAGCTACGCAATGCTACCTTAAACTCCGCAAACGTCATTTGCTTGTCTCGTTGGATAACAATCGCCGAAAATGTCTTAAAATTACCTTGGTAGTCCTTTGAGTAACATCGCTATCAACAGCGCGGTCGCTTACAGCTTCGTCTGCGTTTCTCAATGCTGTCGCAGCCGTCTCAGCCCGTATGACATAGTCAAACAATGTTCTCATTGTCCGTCCTTTTGAGCGTCGTCAGTTCCGTGTATAGAGAAATAACTCGAGGCTTGCCCTTTCATTGGTAATGTTGCCTCAATACTTCCAACGCTCTCTGCCCGTCATCTTTTGCTTCCCGTATTACCAGAGAAAGGCTTCTATCGTTCAAACACTGGACTAACTCCGCGAAAGCATCCACTTTCTTCGACGCTTCGGGTTCGTCGCCTTCAGCTGGCACAAATACATTGTGTAGCTTTTGTAATCTCTTGTGTGCCAAAAAACTTCACTTCCCAAAGCTCGTATTTACTTTCATCGCCGCTAAATAAGAGTCCCCTCCTGGGCCCATAACCTGTTGGGTTTGCGACGGTTGCCATTCTTTATCAAATCATAATTCAACCGCAAATAAACTCATACAGCTTTATTTCACAGGACAGACTTAAGACAACTAAAGTTTTACAATGATCATATAACTATTTACATAAATAACGCCTTACTGTTGATTGGTCAGTTAATCACCAAATATGGTGAAGAGTCTCTGCTCCTCTATCTACTTGTAACTTGATATCAGTACAACCAACAATAATATCTATTTTAATAACATGAATATTCATCAATCAATTACATAGGACATAAGACATAAACTCAACAACATTAACATCATTAAAGACACCTTATTTATAGTGAAAAACCAGAGGTTCTCTGTAACACCACTGCCAAACTGATTTCTAAGTGATTTATATTGTTACAGTATAAACATACTAACTTTTAGCAAATCCCATGACCAGACCGACGATAAAATTGCACAAAAATTGCACGCAAAACAACGTAATTCTTAGACCAACAAGTCTACCCTCCATAATGGTTCTGTTCACGACGTTGCTGCGATCACTTCAACATTTTTAGGGCGACGACGTTTATTCGAACGCTGATCAAAAGTAAAACAAAACGTTTTTGCTTGACCTAACTTCACTCATACTAGGAGTGTTTATACTCGCGATTCAATGGAAAATAATGAATATCCAGAGTTTATAAACACATCGGTAATAGAGAATTTCACTATAACGCTAAAATAAAGTTGTTTTATTCAGAACCATAGCTAGCCATCCCAATTTACACAAAAACGTCTAATAATACCTGTTATTTTGTTTAGTCAACTTGAGATGTGTCCACACGCCTACGTCATAGGTAACCCGATAGCCGGTCTGACCGCGCGATGGAATTTCGCACTCTTCGGGTCGTTTCAGGTGAACTTCGAAGAGTCGTAGTTCGAAAAATATGCGACGAAATGATGCCAAATTTCGTGAGATTACCTTTCACAGGTATATCCTTCACTTAATATAAAAAAATCGTAGACCATTTTTTCATGTCATAGACCACTTTTAAAACACGATCAAGTCGGTTTTCTTTGTTTTTTTTGAGGGATTTATATCCAATAAATCCCTCATTATAAATCCATAGGGTGCCTGCTACAACGATCTCGTATGGTAACGCCGGTAGCGCCCACATACGAGAAGGAGAGCAAGGGTTTGCTTTTCGCTCCACGTAGTTAACGAGAGGAAGGCAAACCAATGAAAATCATCAAAATTATTGGGCATAAAATGTGGGATTGATAGTGCATCAATACGTATGCCCAATGATGTAATGATATCTGGTACTAATTATTCATAGTATATAATTATTCAAACAAGTTTGTAGAAGTCTGTGTATGTGTTTAATGAACCTTTACGTACTTCTCAAGTTTGTTTAATAAACTGCTTTGAAGTCTTATATTACTTCATAAAATTCCATTAACATTCGACATAACAATGTCCTTCGACATTCGGTAAAGGCTATTTTTTAGAGAACCTTCTTCAATCGTTTTTTTTTTTTGGCTTAAAGCCTCCGTTCTCGGTATTTATCCTATACTTAACTATTGGTGAGAGGCAGCGCCCTAACAGCACACGCCACCCGTGCTCCCCATGAGCTTCCGGTAACATATTCCTGGGATGACAGTGAAAATTTATTGGAAGAGATAGAGCACGATATCAAAAATTGTCAACGCCAAAGTTCGTATTGTCGGCTTTGGTACACATTGAATCGGCAAATCGGGCTGAGTTCTACTACGAAACTCAATTTTCAAAATACTTCGCCTCTGCACAAGTTATATTTTTAGCCTTTCTTCTTTTAAAGTTTATCTTCATGACTTGGTATTTGATGTGAAAATGCCTTGTACGCGCATGGTCCATCTTGCATAGCGTAATGCAGCTGAAGTAGGCTAGGTTTGTAACTAGGTATCAGTTGATCGACTCGATCCTTGCCCAGGCTTTGAAATGACAGGATAACAAGTAGCAAATCACTAATTCATTTCTGCCAAAACTAATTGGTTTCTGTATAATTCAGGAATATTCGCTGTTTGGCACTATGAAAGACGTCCCTCCCACAGAATCATTATTAACAGTATCTCTTTCATTTTGTTATTAATTTGGTTCTAAGATACCGGAACTCTTGTCACTTTAGCTTATATTTCAAACGAAAGCAATCATATATAGCACACAACTTTTTAGAGCACCAGAAACGCGAGCGTCAGGTCGTTTTTAACGCGCCAACACATATAAAAATACCAAATAAGAGACCAGCAAAAAATTGTTTCGCTTTTTATTACTTCAATTGCAAAATAAATATCATTTCGTTACTGAACATAAATATTTTATATTTGCCATTATCATTACCGTTACATTTCCTGTTACCGTTAACATCACCGTTACCGTTACCGCTAACATCACCGTTACCGTTACCGTTAACATCACCGTTACCGTTACCGTTACCGTTACCGTTACCGTTAACGTCACCGTTACCGTTACCGTTAACGTCACCGTTACCGTTACCGTTAACGTCACCGTTAACGTCACCGTTAACGTCACCGTTGACGTCACCGTTACCGTTACCGTTAACGTCACCGTTACCGTCACCGTCACCGTCACCGTCACCGTCACCGTCACCGTTACCGTCACCGTCACCGTTACCATTACCATCACCATCACCATCACCATCACGATTACCATTACCATTACCATTAGGCCGCTGGCTGTGCCTCGATATTCTTAAGTTTGGCTGGACACATTTAAAGAATAAGATTTCTTTAGTGGAAATGCAATTAAATGCGATGCAGATGTGAAATCAACTAATTGGCCCTGGAGTTAACAACCAGTTTGGTCAAAAAGGGGTGTGTGCTAAAAAATGACGTCATCTGTAGTTGGAAAAAATATAAATTTTGGAAATGTGCAAGTTAAACATTTCCGCCAGATAGATGTAGATAAGTGGACAAAAAAACTCAATTGGACTGATTACTCTCAGTCATTCGTTACGGAAATATCGTTGACCAAATTTTTTGAAAAATGCTGACTGAGCATTTTTTATCTATTTTGTATCTGTAAATGGTTCATTGTAACTCGTTTATATTTCTACCAGCAAAGCTTCTGTTGAGAGACCATCTTTAAGAGAATGGTCTAAAATATTTCTTTTCCCCTAGTACGTTAAATTCAGCACTCAAGTGTGTCCATTAAAGGATGATAGCTTTTCCCTTAAAATGGTAATCGACAAACTGTGGAAATCAAGTTAAAATTAAACGTCCAGGAGAAAAACAAGAAACGTTGCTAATTATTTCTTCATTTCTGCAACAACTATTTTAATTGTCCAGTCTTTAGGCACCTCAGATGGTCATTGTATGACAAAATAGGCGTTTAGTTGTTCTTTTGCTTTGATATACTATTGATTGAAGTGGCATTTTGATACTACGCTTAATTTTTAAGGATCTGAATGATTCATTGAATGCTTAGGAGTGTGGCAGAAAATCTAATTTTTGCTTGCTCTCCAAATTTTACTCCACATTTTTTAAAGAAATTTACCATCTTTTGCTGCACACACTGGAGTGCGGAATTAAAGATACTAGTGCTATGTAAATCATTTAAGCCTTTCTCAAAGAGATGATCTGTTAACAGGAACTTTACTGGTAGAAAAATAAAGGATTTGAAATGAACCATTTGGACATATAAAACAAACAAAAAATGCTTAGTCAGCAATTTTCAAAACGTTTGGTGTACGATATTCCCGTAACGAATGACTGAAAGTAATTAATGCAATTGTTTTTTTTGTCCACTTATATAGATCTTTCTGGCAGAAATGTTTAACTTGCAGATTTCCAAAATTTATATTTTTTCCAACAACAGATGACGTCATTATTTAGCACACACACCCTTTTGACCAAACTGGTTGTTAACTCCGGGGCCAATTAGTTGATTTGACATCTGCATCGCATTTAAATGCATTTTCACTAAATAAAACTTATTCTTTAAATGTGTCCAGCGAAACTTCATTTCTAGGCTAGTTTTTGACCCACAGCCGCCAGCCTACATTACCATTACGATTACCATTACCATTACCATTACCATTACCATTACCATTACCATTACCATTACCATTACCATCATTATTATTATAATTATTGTTATTATTATTATTATTATTAATATATTTAGCAATATATTTATTTTTCAAATCTGACATTCATGCCAAATCTTTCTAAGGTGAATATATCCCCGGAAGGGTGAACAAAGCACAAAAGAAGCTCTTAACTGGCTTGAAAGTTAATTATAACCAAAGTGATTCATTGCTGATCGAGGATTTCTACAGACTCCAGCATGAACTGGAAATTTTTGGCGTTGCTGATCTGCAGCGTCGCTATGCAGTATCCTATTGCTCAAGGTAGGTTAAGTTGTATATTAACAACCGCATCCTCATCTACTGTACATCTTTGTCGAAATTTACCACAAAGTGCAGGTTCACGTTCACGACTACCTCCAGGGCCACCTTCGCGTTCCGTCCACGTCCACGTCCACGTCCACACGTCAACGACAATGTCCACACGTCCACGAACACACGTCCACAGATCTAACGTCCACACGTTCACCTCCACGTCCACACGACCACGACCATCTCCACACGTCTACGTCCACACGTCCGCTCGTCCACACGTCCATGTCTACACGTCCATGTCCTCTACTTTTACGCTCAAGTCCAAGATCACTTTCACGTCTACCTCCACATCCAGGTATACCCCTACTGTAGCTGCATGTGCTTCTCCGTATCCCCCGCCCGCACTCCGTGTCCTAGCCACGGTCCAATGTTCACGTCCATATCCAAGTCGACTCTTACCTCTGGAAGCATGTCCATGTTTACTTGACAGGAACGTGTTTGTGTACATGTATGAAGTGTTCAAGTAGGGGACGTATACACACCTCTAACTGTGAGTGTGATTGCGTCTCTTTATACTTTGGTTTCTGTCACCCTTTGCCGTCGCTATCCCCTTCCACGTCACCGTACCCGTACGCGTAATCGTCAATTTCTCCCTCACAGACACCGTCTATGTGGCCGGAATCCTTTCAAATACTTGTACTACTTTGCAGCTATCCACTAAACCCTCCAATCGATTGCACTTTAATGCACTATACACAGCACTTAATTCTACTCCGCTACACTCTACACTGCCAAGCCCATTGCTGTGTAATTTGATACATTTACCTGCTGAGATTTCCAATTTGTAATTAATTTGTTTTGGTGATTGTCTTTGTCAATTTGTCATTAGATAAAAAAGTAGTTTTGCTCATCTCTGCCTTTGACGAAATTGGTATATTTCTCCCTTTAAATGTTTAAGAACACCGACTATAATGATTCAAAATCTTCCAAGTGATTGTGATATCATACATTATTTTTTTACCAATCATGAGCGGGCGGAATCCTAGGTAATGCTGCAATTTGATTGGCTGCGTGAGCGGGAATTTTTTTACGATATCTGACCACGGGCCGGAAGGTACATTTTTTTACAATTAAGAATTTACTGTTAATCGATTTTCATAACTATTTCGCTTGACATTGGAGAAAATAGATTCAGACGAAAGGTGATTACGATATGAATGAGTCATTTTATTATCCAAATGCTTCTGACAATTGTGAAAACAACAAATTTGTGTTAAAAAAGCCAGAAAAACTGTTTAAACAAACAAAAATCAACGAGCGAAGACATGTCGACTTGACATTCAAGCTATATAAATTGCTTAACGGCAATATTCCGAGAACACTTTAAATATACATTGGAGACTGTATTTTTAATCGCTTGTTGAAATATATACAAATATAGATGACATATCACTACAGGACGTAAACCTTTTGAGAAAACTTCATCTGTTTTCCATATCCCAGGTCCGACGAAACAAATGTTGAAGAAACAACGAAATAAAACGCCCCAAACTCAGACAAATCTCTTCCAAATGCTATAACTCTCGTCGTGTCGTGTTTTGAAAAAAACTTACTGCTGGCTTATCACAAGCATTTTTTCGGTCCTGATACTCAAACAATGTAATACACTTTCAGTATCCATGTTTATAATGTTTTCAATGCGACCTTACTAGTATAGGGAAGAGGGGTTCTGAGTCGGGTGGTGCGGGTGGTGCAAAGAGCACCACCCATGACGTCGCTATTTATGGTGTTTAGGCGAGGCGTTGGTGTAACAAAATATTTGGATTCTAGGGTGGGGGGGGGGGGGGGGGGGGGGGTGGGGGGGGGGGTGGGGTGGGGGGGGGTGGCGGTCATGCTCCCCGGCCCCAGAAAATTTTAGCAGATTTAATTATTTTAACCAAGAAATAAACAACAGATACAATACAACTACTTCAAATATTTAATAAGATTCATGACTTCAGATATTTTATATGAAACTGATAACCATACTGCAGGTTAGACCATTTCACTCAAGAGCTCGAAACAGAGCTATATAGGCAATTCCCAGATGCCTCAGACCTAAAACATTTAAATACTATGTCAAATTCAAAAATGTTGTAGGCCTGACTCAGTCTGTATATTCAGGGCTTATTTACAAGGAGGTATTATCCTAGCCACTGGGTTACTCTAGCACACTGGTTACCCTAGCTTTCATACATTTCAGGATGTGTTATTTTTTTGTTCAAGTCGTATTTACAAGGACACTAGGGTAACCCGGGCGCTAGGGTTACCCTAGCTGGGTTATGTTTTGTCCTTGTAAATGCACTTGGTAGAGATAACTCACCTACCCAGGACAACTTTTTACCTGTTTGGTAACCACATCTAATATAGTTGACCCAGGGTAGGGGTAACCCTACCTTGAAAACAGGCCCTAACTATGGTCTCTCACATAAAATAACTTATATTTGCCAGACCTCACTATCTATTTTATGAATTTATGAAGTAGTCTACATTATCCAATCTTGACAAAATCCTTTAGCTTGTATTTCAATTCTTGCTACAATGCTAGTCTCAAAATCATATTAATATTCAATTAAGTTTTCAAACCATTTATATAAACAAATACAAGAAGGGAAACCCTGAATGAATTTGAGCTACTTTCCCTACAAACACGTAGCTATATAAATAAGATTCTAAACAATAATAAAAGTCACCTTTCATTTGAAGACATGCCATGTGGTCTCAATCGTGGCGAAGGTTGTTATTGTTGTATTTATTAAATTTCCATGTAGAATTTATATGTCTTTATACCAATTATACGTCGAACGAACGTAAAGAAACTAGAAAATAATTAAGGCAGAAAAATGTGCTTACCTGAGAGCAGCATGAGGTTTCTTCTTGTCATTGTTGGCGTATATTACCACGTATATCTCAATGCCAAAATTCCTTTGAAGCGTCTTGCCAATCTTGGTAAAATGCCCCTTTGCGCAAAGCATCCTTTAGAAGCATCCTTCGCTTGTTGACCCTCGAGTCGACGGTATTAAACTTGCCGTTTTATAAATCTCTCGCAACAGATCTCTTCGTTGTCCTTCAAAGCGAATACATCAAGATCTATCACGTTTGTATTAGGGAAAGCCATGTTCCAAATGAAAGAATCCGCTTGTAGTGATACTGGTGCAAGTTAGTCAGAATCGATCACTGATCAGTCCACAAATCAGTCGAGAACTAAATAAATAGTGATAAAGAGCTATTGAAAAATTAAGCCAATCAGAAAGGGTGATACACAGGGTCCAAATCCGTCGAGAAAGACAAAGAAATCCGGCGAACACTCGGCAAACCAATCACAGGTCGCTATAAAGGCTAATTTATAAATTCAACCAATCACAGCGGCTGATACAATGGCTCAAATCCGTCTAGAAAGAGCAAAGTCAACCGCGCGGCGCGGGTTAAAATGCCGGTCGGCAGTCTCACCTAATCGATTATCTCGGCGATCTCGAGAGTCGAGACTGAGCGAAGAACGATAGGATAATTATTTTTTCTTGCGGATTTTTTTACCTTAGTCGTATGACTTATTTGACTAACGCTAAATCCGCCCCTGGTCCCAGGCTTAGGACTATATTCTTAGGACTTAGGACGATAGACTTAATTCTTTGGACGATAGTCTTAGTTCTTAGGACTGCAGTCTTAGGACTTAGGACTATATAGTCTTAAATAAATTTTTTTTAAATAAACTCTTTGAATTACTTATTCTCTACGGTGAGTTGCATGTACATTTCTATGGTTACAGCTCTGCCCGAACAAGTCTCATTGTTTTATTCATGCACCTAATCCCCCTAATACCCTTGAGTTGTTTTTTTGTCTCCTGCACGTGCACTCAGGATAAATATGCAAATATCAACCTTAGCAACATTAGTTAACAAGCTGCTTCACGACGTTAATAAAATAGCCGAGTGAGCCGTTTAACCCCTGACAGTTTATATTCTGGCAAACCCCTCTGAAGAAAGTGTTTCAATGTCTTTCGAACAGCTTACCGAACGGTTTCTTCATCCAAGGCATCATTTACTCTATCCAGCTAAGGTTAGGGGGAAGCTAGAATCATTTACACACTCTTCGCTTGCCAAACTAACAACAGGACTGTCTTCAACAGGTTGATTAAATGTGTTTTCTTCAATTACGATAACACTTTCGACTATGCTTTTGATTTTTTGGACCAAGAAATAAATATTTTAAACTGAATACTTTGAATTCTGCCTTATGAGACGACGTACATTCTCCATGGTTACACCAGCGCCTCGCCTAAACACCATAAATAGCGACGTCATGGGTGGTGCTGTTTGCACCACCCGCACCACCCGACTCAGAACCCCTCTTCCCTATACTACTTACCTTCCATTTCCAAGCGAACCGGCGGCGAACCGCCAAATAAAACCAACAAGCGACGAAAAACGATGAAGAATCTTTGTTAACTAAACATTGACAACACACGGGCTGCCTTTCTTCGTAACTGTATATTAAAGTTTTGACTGTTTCGCCGTCCACAAAAAAGGTTATTACAAGCTTTGTGTCAACCCCAGGCAGCTTGTTGTCGTTGACTTAAAGTGGCACTACGATGTAAAAATCGTTATATCTTATCATAAAGTACATTTAAAATAAGGATGAACGGCGTTTGTGGTTTGTCAATATCTCATCTCGTTCAAGAGATATTCACGTTTTTGAAATATCCAAATTAGATGACTTATGACGTCATTTACTCCAAACGAGGAAAATGAAAATCGGAAAAATAGGAATATCTCTAGGATAAACAATAGAAAGTGTTCAAATTTTGCATGCTTATAGTATTAAATAAAATACGCTTCACCGTTGAACATTGGTTGTTTTCATGGAAACAGCTGGTGCCTGGCCTCCTCCAATGATAAAATTAAATTTGCTTATTTATCAGCAATCAAGTAGCGTTTAGTCCAGCTAATTAAAGTGAAGATTAGAGCTTATGTAGGTATTGTAATTCAAACCTTTAAATCTTCCTATTTTTAAACAATGTGGCAAAAATTAAATAATGAAAGCCTTTATGTTAGGGAGCTTCAATAAAACCTATGAATATGCATACAAGACAAAGCATGACAATCACAAAGGTTCCACAGAGAAGTGTATTTTATTGGATACATAAGCATACAAAGTTTAAGCACTTTCGATTGTTTATTTCTATAGATATTCCTTATTTAATTTTACGATTTTCATTTCGCTCCTTCGGGGTAAATTACTTCATCAGCCATATAATTTGCATATTTCCAAAACGTGAATATCTCTTGAACGAGATGAGATATTGACAAACCTCAAACGCGGTTCATCCTCATTTTAAAGTGATAAGATAAAAAAACTGACCCTTTTTCATCGTAGTACCACTTTAACTGAATTTTAAAACTTGAATATCACGTTAATATAATTATTTCAATTACACAACTTCCTATTACGCAACATAACTATGATAAAGAAACAAATATGTTATTTACCGTTTTTGGTCGGTCCGTATAGAAAAATATTATCCCTCGGTCTCAAAAATGTCCCTCGGCCTTCGGCCTCGGGCCGTTTTTGGGACCTCGGGAAAATATTTTTCTATACGGACCTCCCTGCCGGTAAATAGCATATATTTATGGACAACATACTTATATTCTAATTCGCTCCCCGCTCAACCGAATATAAATCATTTATGATGTAATATATAATTAGTGGAAAACTATTTACTTATGATCAGAATAGTGCCTGGTATCGAACCTACTTATCAGTCTTTGGATTTTTTATTTTATTAGACACACGACGCGTAAGGCGTTGGACGCGAATGAGAACCGAACTTCCTTTCAGCCTTATATAATTAGCGCGTCGCTAATCATGCATAAGCTCCCTACACAACACTTACATCCCTGGCGCACTCCATGCGCCAATTATGCAACCCATAATAAATACATTTATATTCTAATTCGCTCCACGTTGGTTTTTGAGTTTCGGCTATCACTACCATGCGCCGTTTCGATACACATCGGTTTTACTTCTTTCTATTAAAATGCGCATGAACGATTTTTCGAATTCAAAATCACAACGTCGTAAACCGACCAACTCACTAAACCTCAAAAATCCCGCGTACCCTGAAACGGACAACGTAAGCAAACGTAAGTCAGACAAATTTGCATCTTTACCACCAAAACCTGTAAACAGGGATAGGATTACTAGGTGTAACAGGTTATTTCTTCTTAACCGGGACACTAAACAGCCTCTTAGCAGCTTCAAGGACGGCTCTAACTACCGAGGAATTACATGGATCTCTATAACCGCTTATTTCATGAACCCACTTAATGCCATAATGGGCTTCGTCAAAAATGCTGCAAGACACACAATTCTGAATAAGGCTAAGAAAAAAAAAAATGCCACGTATGAACTACAAGCTGGCATTACACTCACTTCACAAAAATTACAGGCCCACTTGCGCCAACGCTCAAATCCTCGATTGTATTTCTTTTGGGTATTCTTGGCTTTGCTGTCCTTGACGACTTCAGGCAAGGCTTTAGCCAACTGCTGGAGTTTTGGGTCTTGTACATGGTTATAGTTTTGTCGTAAGGATTCTGTCACTACATCTGAAACGAAATTCAACATCGACAAGGTGTGAGGTACTGGCTCCTAATGGGGCTAACGCTCAGTCAATGTGTGCTACACTTGCAATATGCTTCACTCAACTTGTGTTGTCAATCGACAAAAACACTACCATGTTGAACCAATCAGTTAAGATGATTTCTTAATATTATATTGTTTAGTGTTCAAAGTAAAGCCACTCGGCGAGAACACGTATACAACCACTCGGTTACAATAATATACTTATCAAGCCAATCGACTATATAGAGGGTACGAAACTATTAAGTACTTGTAAATAGGCCAATCGGCTGTACCCTGAGGGAATCGATTTGTTTGTTTGTTGGTATTTTTTATTTTTTTTTGGAACTCGTCCTACTGAAGATTGCTTTCATTAATAATGACTTTATAACTCAATTCTTGCTGCCAAGACATGGCTTGTGAAATTAGTTGACCGAATAAGAGAATCCTTGAAATCGCCTTGAACGAAAATGCCTGAGGCACTTGGAAATACTATTGTCTCTATCACATAAGGCTGACAATCATCAACGTTACGAAAAAGAAAAGGCCAAAAGGAACTAGAAGGCGAGTACGGCACGACTAAGGTTCCGCAAGCATGGCTCGCGATCAGGTGTTGTATCACCCTAGTGACACAATGTATGGGAGGAATTAGCCAGTTATTCTCACCCACCCAAGGGGCAGAAAAAGCGTCGACCACTGCTGTACCAGGGACATGGAAGCGATAATTAAATCATATCAATTGTGCATTCTTATGGTTGGCGAATCTGTCAATCGTATGGGTGCCCCAAACGCCATCTAAATAAGCAAAAAACTCGGGTGTTTTACGCCAATCATCATAATGAACCGTTTTGCTAATCATGTCAGCCTAAACGTTAAGGTTACGGGGAACCCATTCCAGAGTTAAACTTATGCGATTCGCTTGACACAAGGTAAAAATGTCAAGAGCAATATCATGGAGGTCGGATTTTGGGCTCCCTACTTCTATCAGTGATGCATATTGCCGCCTGATTATCTGCATGACATTTCATCGACTTGCCTGAAAGCTGCGAACAAAATGATAACAAAGAAAAATGTACGGCTTTTAACTCATTCCTGTCCGAGGGCTTCCCCAGAGGTGAATAAAATCGTCTGGCGTTAGCCAGAATAAAATACTAAAGACCAATTCGGACAGGAAAGAGTTAGAGAGATAGTTAATAACACATTCCTGTCCGAGGGCTTCCCCAGAGGTGAATAAAATCGTCTGGCGTTAGCCAGAATAAAATACTAAAGATCAATTCGGACAGGAAAGAGTTAATTCGCGCCATGTAGAACTTTGCTTAGTTTCACTCTCAGTCCACATACGATGACAAACTTCGTTAGATCCGGCAATGATAGCCCCGCAAGCTACGTTGCAGGTGTCAGAATACGACAATGTCAGGGGAATGCTATACTCGACAATATCCTTTACATTCAGATTTACAATGTTGTTCTTCCAGAAAAATATCTCAGCCAATGTGTCATTATGGACTCCGATATTAAATCGTGAAGTCCATGAACTTCGGGCTTCTATAACTCTATAAAGGTTCCTTGTTTTGAGTCGGGTGAGGTGACCTATGACTGGGGACATTGAGATGATATGTCCTGCGATTGTTGCACAATCTCGAGCTGTAACGTACGGCACTGAGCTGAGAAATCGATCAACTAGGTGTAGAAATTTTTCGATGCGGGTACGGGTAATAGAAAAACACGCTAAAATGAGGTCCCATTCAAGACCCAACCAAATAAGGGACTGAACCGGCTCCCATATCGACTTAGTACTATTGGCAACAAAACCTGCGTATCTTAGGGAATATCTCACGAGTTGTGAATGCCCGCTTTGCAACTTCTAAAGAGTCTGATGTCCCGCATCCATCATCTAGGTAAACAACGATCGTGACCCCATTAAACCTCCAGAATTTAACGAGTGGACGTAAGACTTTGGTGAAAATATATGGGGCCGAACTAAGACCAAAGGGGAGTACGGTAAAACAAAAATATTTGGGGATGCTCTGAAAGCTCCAGGAGAAGCCTAGATACGTCTGGTGTTCTGGAAGGATGTCTATGTGGTGATAACCAGATTTTAAATCGAAATTGAAAAGAAAGCCTCCTTTGTTAACATATGTTGATAAGACACGCCAGTCTTCAAACTTGATTTTTTCTTTCCATACACACTGGTTCACATGCCGAAGATCCACAATAAGACTTTTCTTACCAGACGATTGGCTAGAGACCGACAAAGGGTTCAGGTTGTGAGGAATAAATGGGACTTCGATTACTGCGCAGTTTTGGACGAGCTCTGTAATAGCAGACTCGACAAATTCGCTATGCTCTAAAGCTGATTTATTATTCGCTAACTGCGCCCTAATGGGGGTTTCTATAAACGGGATACGATAACCAAATTTTATAGTTTCAATAATAAAGCGATTAGCATCAATCGATTCCCAATAGGGGAGATGAGCTTTAAGTCGACCCTTGAGGGTAGGCGGAGTAACCTTCTGTTCGTACTCAAAACCGTCATGACTATAGTCAACAAACGAGTCTAAATTTGCATTTAGCTCTATAAAGTAAGGTAAATTATCTGACGGTTCCATAATATTAAAATTCAATACCTCACAATCGTTGAACTATTGGTTACCTCCAGAAGGAAGACGTGAAGTCGAAGCTTGGTTTGCCTTTACGGCTGACACTCTCCTACAATCTGCTCTCCAATGTCCTTGTAAACCACAGGCGAAGCAAATATCTGTTGGTGCAGCCTTTCTGAAACTAATCCGTGGAAGAATGGCTCTGGGAATAGAATGATATTGGTTCTGGAACGGTTGGTTTGCGTTAGAATTGGTGAAAGTAGAAGTAGAAGTGTAGGGATGTGAACGACTGACTGATCTTGGATTCCTACACGTTGTTTATTCGTTCTTTTTCGTAACGCGACTTGTTCGGCTTTCTTGATTCTGTTCTCGTCCTCGGACCCACTAGCAAGCTCGTCAGCAGATATTCGTTGACTAAATCCCACCCGGCTGGGGATTTGTCTGCCAATCGAATCAGCTTGTTTCTTCGTTTGCGCTGTTTCTCGAGTTCTTGTAGGCAATCGCTAACTTGAGACGTCTTCTTGCGTTGCAAGGCTTTTGTCGCTACTGAGACTTGGTCGTCCAAACTACGATTAAACTTATACTGTTGTATGTTGCCTTCGTATTTGAAGGTGAGTTCGGATGTTTCCTTCAATCTTTTGGCTGCTGATTCAGTTGTATTCTGAGCTTCTTCCTTCAGATCTTCTTTCAGCAGGACAAGTTTCTTATCGAGGTATTCTTTAAAGAGAGAAAAAGTCGTGGCGACGTCAGTGGGTTCTTCTCTAGGTCCAGGTTCTCTTAAACGTTCGGTATCCTCGTCCATGGATTCAAGGATGGCTTCATTTTGTTCTTGAGAATCCATGAGAAACAAATTTTATTAGACACACGACGCGTAAGGCGTTGGACGCGAATGAGAACCGAACTTCCTTTCAGTCTTATATAATTAGCGTGTCGCTAATCATGCATAACCTCCCTACACAACACTTACATCCCTGGCGCACTCTATGCGCCAATTATGTAACCCATAATAAATACATAACGTATATAACGTTTTTTATGCTGTTATTTTAAGTGTTATAATAGAACGACTTCATTGAAAATTTAAAAGATAATTTTAAACTTATTTTAACAAAAAGATTATCAGCTTAAAATATACACCATGATGTCAGCTATCATAATGTGCGAATAAGTAGAATAACAAATTTATGTTATTTTTACTTCTGTCAAAGTTATTTCAAAAAGTGAATGAAAGCCCTTGTTTTTTGGTTGAAACAAACCACTTATAACCTATGTATAATTAATAAAATTGCACTAACTCTCTTAAAGAAATCGTGTTTTTTTAATATTTCGTTAATAAAATAGAATATTGCTCTCTATTTTTCATAGGTATTCCCATCCGCTTGGAAGGACCATTTAAGAAATCTGGTACTGGACGCGTTGAAGTTCTTTATAAAAACACATGGGGAACGGTTTGTGATGATAACTGGGACTTTAAGGATGCTAACGTGGTTTGTCGACAACTTGGCTTTCCAGGAGCTAGAGCAGCCCTTCAAGGTCGTGATGTTCCGGATGGTAGTGGACAAATATGGCTAGATGAGGTTCATTGTACAGAAAATGAACATTATTTGGCAAACTGTAGTCACCAAGGATGGGGGAAACACGATTGTAGCCACAGCGAAGATGCCGGTGTTTTATGTAATAACGGATCAGGTAAATTATCATCTTGATTTGTAAATTGTTTAACTCGTTTCAGGAAAAAAATTACCGCAAATATGGAAATGCAACACCTAACTCGATTTGTCAGCAATCTGATTAATTGGCTTCTGAGCTGCAATTGAAAAACTGAAATCAGAAAATTAAGCAAGTTTAAATTGTATTATGTTTATTGTTATTTAGTCTATTATTATTATTATTATTATTATTATTATTATTATTATTATTATTATTATTATTGTTATTGTTATTATTATTATTATTATTATTATTATTATTATTAATATTATTATTATTATTATTGTTATTGTTATAGTTATTGTTATTATTATTATTATTATTATTATTATTGTTATTATTATTATTATTATTATTATTATTATTATTATTATTGTTATTGTTATTGCTATTGCTATTGTTATTATTATTATTATTACTATTATTATTATTATTTTTATTATTATTATTAATGTATCTAAAACTATTTACCACGACAAAAACTATAACTTTGGCATTTTACGGTGACTGAAAATATTTTAGTCTATTTATGGTTTTTGTTAAAAATCAAATCCTTCCGTCTTTCCTGCTTGTTCTCTCGATATTAAAATATAGTTTAAAAAAGCACTGGCAAATTTATGCACTTCCTCTAATTTCGCAAACACACCGCTCCTTTAACTGCCGTTCAATCTATACCAAAATATCGCTGAAGGGATAAGTTTGTCGTAATTACCTCCGGATCGGTCAACAAGTTTATAATTAAGAACTGTAGACTATGTACAATTGTAGATGGCTGAGATGATGCCATTTTTGTGACTACAGTCATAATATGAGTGTGTTGCTTGCTTGATTGCTTTCTTGCCTTAAACCGCATTTATGTCATACTCGACAGCCATCGTCAGATATTCGACACAATTGCAAGCCAGAGAGTCGACAAGAGTCGACAAGAGTCGACAAGTATTTGAGAAGTACTCGCGCTGTTTGTAGGGGCTATAATATAATCGTAACTGAAAACAAAACTTGTATTTGAATGGCACTTTTGAAGTGCTTCTATGCACCCTTATAATTTTTTTATTTTTTGTATGAATAAAATTAATAAATAAAATAAAATAATAAATAATTTTTGTGTAAATTAAGTTTTTTGTATTACCGTCGAGGTAAACACATATTATCTAAAAATAAATCTTATTTAACATTTTGCCTAATGTTTTTATCATTATTAGTACAGGTAATCATATGATAACGAGTACAATTAAGGATTTACACTACAAGCGATATTAAATATCACATAAATCATATGATTACTCATTTGTTATATACATGACAAAATTACGACACGTACGCTTCGTACTCAATCACGCCTTGTTTCATTACTTGACAAGAAACATTTTTACTCTGGGTGTTCTCTGCACTAATTTCAAAATATTTACGTGGAATGTTTAGTTCATAGTGTAACACAAGTCGTTGGAAATGTGAAAACTTTCCATTGCAGAATTGGCCGCCATTTTGAATTTTATTGTCAACATCGTTCCCAGGGCTTTCTCTATTTTTATTAATTGTACTGCAGTACAATGTCTACAATTAAAAAAATAATTGTACTACTCTCAACCAATCAGAATGTATTAATGTTGTCATACGTATAATAAGCAGGATAATTAGGAGCTGTTAGTCGGGGGAGCCCGGCTCATGTTAACAGGGCTGACTCGAGTCACGAAATTATTTTCTTGGTCGCATAAATAGATTTGAATTAATGTTAAGACTCATTTACATCAAAGCTAAACCAATTGTTTTTCGCAAATTTCGTTTATGCAAGTTTCAAAACCACTGTACGATCCTAATCAATCGCGTGGGATCGCTTAACCGTGCTAGCCCGACTCATGTAAACAGCCCCTTATATGTCATCGCGACAATTAACCTCTGACGGGATTTCCTTTGTATTATTCCAGAAATATAACACAAGTATTTCATTGCACTTTTTATTGATTTGTTGGTTTTTAAAATAATCGTTTTATTTTGTTTTCGTGATGAACGATGGGTCAACCATCTTCCAAAATCTTCCACTTCCACTTTGGCGCAATGGTGGTACGCATTGATTTATGTGTGATTTCCACTCGTTTCCAGCCATGTCAAGGCACTGAATAAATGTTCAGATTTTGGACAGCCGAAACTTTCTAAGTTGATGGATGTAATTCTCAATTTAGAAACTAAGTCGTGTTCAAAATTCCCGCCCATGTACACTACTACCAACTCTTTATTAACTCAAACTTGACGATAAAACTCGGATACGACATTCTTGAAGTTACCTATTTGAATAGTTTAATGCCTAACGGTGCACCCATAGGGAGTTTGTGAATATTCTTTTTTACGAAGAGACAGCTCTTCCGATCTCGCTCGTCAAGTTTACTGCACCAGATGTTGAAGTCAACGAATATTAAACTTTCGTCTTCCCGGACTTTAAGGACGCCAAGTTCCGTTTGCAAAAGAACTTCTTTCCGATTATAAATCCATCCATATTGATCACGGTAACTATATTATTCAGCACATCACGCTAAATATGTTTTTAAGATACTACAGTAACTATACTTCAACACTAAGCGTATATAGCTTAATCGATCCGCACAATTACTTCCCTTCGATACGCGTTACGCCACGCGTTACGCAACGCTGAATTTTAATTACTTCTATTTTTTTATTTCTTAACAACTTTAATGTTAAAAGGAAAATAACTGAGGAAAATAGTGTACCCCAGTAGGGAGAATGCGCAAACTGGGCAGGAAGACCTGTGCCAGCTGCGGCGCCCACCTCTAAAAAAACAATAATCAACAAAAAGAAAACTACAAAGAAAGAATAAAATAAAATAAAAATATTAAGATAAAAAAAACAACTATGCGACGCGTCGGACCAACCTCCGACCCGGATGCAGACCAGGAAAGAGAGGGATCCCCAAATTGATTGTCAGGCTTATTTCATATTCTTCCGTACCTGCATGGGGTTGGGGGTTATCTATTATACTCCAACGTCGAAGGGTAACGTCGTTTCAACGTCGAATTGACGTCGTTTTTATATGGAAGGCTATATGTGGTTAGACTGCCACCTAGCATTCGAGCGACGTTCTGTAGCGACCACACCAGCAAACATAGACGCCTACTCATGCGTTCACTCGTGCTACTGATTTGTACAATCTTGGCATAGGCTGCATGTGCTCGTACGACCACACGTACATGTCCACGCGTCAACGACCATGTCCACGTTTTAGTTTACAGTAACGTTTTCGTCCACGTTTACGCTCATGTCCAAGACCACATTCACGTCTAAATTCACATCCAGGTCTACACCTACTTTACCTGTGCTACTCCATACCTCGTCCCGCACGTTGTCGTTCAGCAACGGCCACGTCCACGTCAATGTCCGTGTTCTCGCCCACATCCAAGTCTACTCTTACCTCTACGAGCATGGCCATGGTTATTCGGCAGAAACGTGTATGTTAACATGCACATGTATGAAGGGTACAGGTAGGGGACGTATACATTGAGGCGTTGAGTACTTGTACCTGTACCTGTTTGTGTGAATGTGCCTCTTTATACTTTGTTCCCTGTGCCCCGTTCCGTTCCTTTTCCCGTCCAATTCTAGGCTACCGTGCCCGTTCACGTAATTGTTGTAAGTTCATGTTCAAAATAACCCAGCCGCTAATCCTAACCCACGAATTCGTGCGTATTGGACATGGACTTATAACCCACGGAATCCTCACTCTCCCCGTCCCGGTAACCGTCTAGGTCCCTAAAACTCATCCCCATCCTTACACCTGCTTTGAAGGGTATCCACTAGCCCTGCAATTGACTGCACTTTAATGCGCTACACAACACTAAGTTCCACTTCGCTGGATTCTACGCTGTTAACTGTTGAAAATTTTAGTTTGTAATTAAATTTACGGTGTGAAAAACGGCCATGTTCGCCATGCATTGCAGGCAGCGGTATAGCCCAAGAACGACAGTCAACCTTAGTCACAGAATATTCTTTCCCTGTCTTTGTCTCATGAAAATGGTTTTTGTTTAATACAAGGAAGAAATAGGTTAGAAAAAAGAAAGGATTTACCAGCGAGTACAGAAAGCGGTTCAGACAGTAGCGATTCATCGCCCAGGCATAGAGAATACTGGAAAATTTATCGGATTTAAAAACTCCTACAGTCCATGTAAGCTGATCATTGCTTTTATTTCTGGACAATGGTACTTCAGTAGATTTTATTTGAACAGCACATTATTGTGTCAACGTGTTATTATTATTTTTGCATTAAAAGATGTGCTGCCCAGTTGTTTTGTAATATTAGGCATATGTTCAAGCAGTCAATAAAACTTATATGTAATTGGTTTATCATCAAAGGTTGAAAATAATTGAAGATTTACATGTACAGTCTAAGTAAATTAAAATGTAGTACATGTCGTTGTTCAATATCAACTACCCTTAACCTTGACACCCCACCCCCGGGGAAGGAGAAGCCAAGGGATAGTCTGCTTTCATAGACTAGTGGCTTGATTAAATCTTTATCTTATGATTATGTTCATATAAGCTAAGAGGCCAGTCTGACATGCCATTAAACACAAATACACAAATAAAATGATAAACACTGGTTAAGCAAACCAGCTCACTGATCCTATATCTACTACATACCTTTTATTGAAACCAGGACTACATAAGAGTATGTTTATGTAAGTCTGAATTTGGACTATTCCTTCCCATATGCTACATGCAGGCTTGTGTTCAAAGTACTTTGCAGAAATAAGTCCATTCCTGCTCCTGGGACATGTGATTTTGTAAGTAAAACCAAACAAACCATAAACATGTACATATACTGTAAGCATTTGTTTTTGTCCTATACCTCTTTGAGAACCTACCTATAACATGTAAAATTATTTCACATAACTGGCTAGGGCAACATTATCAAAGGCCTCTACCCAGGAATGTGTTTAACTGCATTCCACCCACTGAGGAACAAGGATTACACTTGATTTTTTGGTTAGGAATAACATTTTGATAGAATAAAATGATATTTAATAATCAATGATAACATTTGATTGGATAGGATACAAAAACCTAATGTGCCAGCCAAGGAGGCTATATAGGGTGCCTAGGCCCTCAATGGTCACTACTGTAATGGTTACTAATTAGTAAATATTCTATACAATTGACATATTAATAATAATCCAGATATAAATGATGATGATTCAGTGGTTCAAATGAAAACCAATCCATGGCAGGGTTGTTGATAATTATTTTCGTCACCAGTCTCCCAAAAAGTGCTAACGTCCATGGCAAAAAAGGTGACACGCAAGGTGACCGATTTTGCAACATTTTTTGCCCAGCGTGTTTGCCTTATTTTTGATTTCATTCTATTTTATTTCTATTTTATCTTGTTAGCTTTTTAGTCAAACATTGCAATTACAAACATCAATACACAGAACGAAAAGTGTTTTGGCTGAGTCACCGGCAGCAACAGCAAAAGCTAATTACTGCAAGCCAAACACACTTAAAACAAAATAGATAGATGTTATATAAATATTGCTAGCTTTTCGTTATTGTCGTTTGAAATTTTATCTGCTATTGACGAAGTTGGTATATTTTCCTTAGGTTTTTGAGATAACTGACCATAAATTCTCTGAGAAAGTTGCTCGTCTAGGTTAGAGTAATCTTGAGAAAGACTGTTTGTGGTGGTAGTGACTGACGTTTCGACTGCCTCAGCGGCGGTCATCTTCAGAGTCAAGTGAAAGGTTTAGGTCAGGTTCGCCTATATTTATGTCTCCGGTTCATTATATGTCACGAACGATTGCGGTATGCGTGGAATCTGTGCTGGGCGTTGTCAGGGGAGGTGGGTGTTGTTTGTGGGTGGTGCTGTCGGTATTTGTTTGTCAGTGTTGGCGGGTGCGTGTGTTTGGGGGGGGGGGGGATTAATAAAAAGAAATACAAAAAACCCTACTGTTTGTTTATTTGTAAGACGTTGTGCTCGCTCGACACATCTAACGCCTTACATAACGAAAATGAGTACCTACAACGTGTGTTGTACAAAAGCAACTACAGCCCGGGCTTCATCAAACGCAACGTTTTCAAAAACAACGAACCTAACGTAGCGGACGATAAAACAACTGTTACAGCAACGATACCTTACATCAAAGGTACGTCGGAGATTATCTCGCGTATCTTACGACCTTACAACATTCGCGTAGCACACAGACCAATAGCATGCGTGCAGACTTCCCCCGTTTCCGTTCCCCGGAGGGTAAAGTCTGCGCAACGGGGCCCGAAAGCTTGTTATCGGCAGTAAATTAGATTACATTTCTCATTGTTTCTCGTCCAATGAAATGTTATTCCAAGTTTTTTTTTGGATCGTTCATCTATTGGCTAACAACAGCGCCGGAAATAAACATGCGTTGTTGACAGCATTGCTGTATTCAAAAATGGCGTTTTCGTTCGGAGGTCTCAGTGGTTTGAATGAATTCTTCAGCGAAGAAAACTTCCAGGAAGCATTAAAATTGGCATGCTGTTACTTCAATGTTGTTAAAATGTTCCCAGGGCAGGTCCAGGCGTTGCGTAATTTCTTTCAAGGGAAGAATATTTACTTTAGCGCACCGACAGGCTAATATGGGAAATCGCTTGTGTTTCAAATCACTTTCAATCAATCCCGATCATCGCCGATGTTCTACTAGAAACAGTTTCAGGGGCAAGCATTTTGCTAGTGATTATCCCATTACAATCGCTAATGTTTGATGAAGTTAACTACTTGAACGAACGTGTGATAAACGCAGCGCAATTTACAAGGAACAGGACGAAGGCTGTTGATGAAGCGCATTGCTCAATGCTTAAGCACTTTTTTATATAAATGGTGGGTAATGAGACCTTCACTGGCGTTGTGTGTACAACGCGTTCCAAACAATTTTGAGAAATTCCAAAGAGCTGATTTTTAGAGGAATTTGCCATATTTTGTGGAATTTACAGAAATCGTTTGCAAAATATTAATATATTTCAAACTAAACGTAATTTATAAGAATTTTTGGACTAAAAAAGACCGTTTCGGGCAAAATTTGATTAAAATTACGTTCGCATACTTTCCTGGAGTGAAAGATCTAGTTAGGTTACTGGCATTAATTTCTAACGATTTTACACATTTTGTGAGAACTTCTTTCGGTTTTGCTCCTAAACTAATAAAAATATCGATAACATGCCAAATGAAATGCTTATGTTTAGTTTCTTTGTCATATTTTGTAAACTACTAAACATGTAGAACAATATATAGAAAAACAACTGTTTATTAACTAATGTAAGGAATTATTCACAGAATATCGTAAATTGCTTTCAAAACAAAGAATTAGACAAGATCGGAAAACCATAATTACTATAAATTTGTATGACCTTACGAAAATCATTTGACAATACTGAACAAATCCAGTTAACTTTCTACAAAGATACGGTTGTCAGAAATTTTGACAACCGTTTTGCGTTCAACAGAATAATCTAGCTACGTCAAAAAATGCGAACTGTCAAGATAGAGTTGTCAGAATTTCTGACAACCCTATTGAGACTGATCAGCAGAATAATCTACGTCAAATTAATCTACGTCAAATTAAAATGCGAACCGATGAATATAATCCCCTCAAAAAGTTCTTTGAACTAACGACTTTAAAAGTCTTTGTGTATCGAATAATATGAAGTACTTTAGCTTTGTACTCAAAGCCGCCGCAATGTCTAGAGCCGCTATGGGCTCGAGAACGGAGAATTGCCGATAACCGTTGCTGCCTCGTTGGAGAAACAAGTTTTCCGATCGCTAAAGGCGTTGGAAGTGAGGTCGATAACGTTAAACTCGTAAGTATTTAATATAATACAATATATAATTGCTAATTGGTGTCTAATACATACTACAGTATAGACATCCTCGTACCCAGGGTCTTACCTCCGCTCCACCGCCCCCGCCCGCCGCTGCGAAAAGACCCTGGTTGGGGCTGGTCACGTGTTTCGAGGACAAAAATATAACTTACTGGGGGTGGGTTATTTAGAAACGTGGCTAAAGTGAACACGCAAAGACAATGTTTTTATGTGATTTATTTTATTCTGACAAGACAAAGTGTACGTTTTATAACTGTCAAGAAAGCCAGACTCAGACTGCATGCCCAAATCGATGTTTATTTACGTCAGTTTCCTCAGTGTTGTGCGATGCTGTATGTATAGAAACAGAAGTCGCCGTCCTGAACTTGAAGGCCTCTAGCTATGTCTCTATTGGCTTTTTGAAATAGTAAAATACGTGTAAATCTCTCCGGTTGATTAGCGCCTTCAGCTTGGGTTTTATTCCTCGAAGTCTGCCCGAATACTCCGCCAATTTTTCGTTTGTCGCTTTGTGTCCCGCCGCTTTGCCTTTGTTGTTTTTTTGTGCCAACTGTCAATGCCTTCAAGCGTTTCGTTGCAGGCGTCTGACTGTTTGCGTTTATACGAAACGGTTGCCTAAAAAACAAAGACAATATCAGTGGTGATATTTAAAGGTAATACAAATGTGCCTGAGTTGTTTTTAAACAAAGGAGTCTCAAGAACGAAAATATAAATATATACGTTGGCTGAACGGCGAAGTAAACATATTTATTAAAATATATTGAAGTTTGAACGGTGGTCATGCAATAACTTGGATCTTTCAAATTTAACGTTTATAACGAAGTATTTTCCATAATTTAGGAACAACCTCCTGAACAAATTTCCCAAGCCGGTATGCCATGCTTTCGCCATTCATTTCTTCCAAAGCCGTGTCAACAGTTTGCACATTGTCATCAACCTCGTCGCTTGTCTGGCTTTTCCTTCTTCTGTAATACTGCCATTCCTTAAACACATCGACAGCCCACTTGTTCTTGTATCGGGTAGAACAAGGAATAGCGGTCTGAATAGCTTCTGTCTCTTCTGTTAATGTCCTAGCTTCTCGAAATGAAAGGCCATCTTTGCTTCCCGAATTCATATTCACCTTCGCTGGTGAACCTAACAACCCCGTGAAGTTAGCTGCCAATTCGCCAGCTGCCAATTCACTGCCAATTAAGATAGCTGCCAATTCAGTTTCGCGATGACGCTTCCAGGGGGGAGCGCTCGAACAGCAGTCGGCTTCGCAGAATAAAGTTTCGCCGGTATTTTAACCCGTTCAATCCAACTTTAACAAAAAATAATCATTCACTGTCGATAGTTCAAGACATTTACGTTCATATAAACTACACTTCTTCAAGTAAAATTATGTTTTAAGAATGCTAGACTTTAATATATTTTCCTCCATATATTAAGACTAACAACCGTGACTTAGTAACAAACAATTAGTCTGCCGCGAAGCCTTTTGAAGCTACAGAACTTTCTGATCGGTTAGATGGGAAATCCGAAACCACCGTTGGATTCCCCATAAAATTCTGCATCTGGCAATATGAAAATCCCCTTTACAATTTAAAACTGATTAATTTAAGTCAAGTCTTAAAACAATTTTTCAGTTTACGATGACGTATATAAATATAGCGCTACAGTCTTTTGAAGCTACAGAATTTTCTGATCGGTAGATGGGAAATCCGAAAACACCGTTGGATTCCCCATACCATTCTGCACCTGGCAATATGAAAATCCCCTTTACAATTTAAAACGGATTAATTTAACTCAAGTCTTAAGACAATTTTTCAGTTTACGCGCGCTAAAGTGCATAACGTATATAAATATAGCGCTACAGTCTTTTGAAGCTACAGAATTTTCTGATCGGTAGATGGGAAATCCGAAAACACCGTTGGATTCCCCATAAAATTCTACATCTGGCAATATGAAAATCCCCTTTACAATTTAAAACTGATTAATTTAACTCAAGTCTTAAGACAATTTTTCAGTTTACGCGCGCTAAAGAGCATGACGTATATAAATATAGCGCTACAGTCTTTTGAAGCTACAGAATTTTCTGATCGGTAGATGGGAAATCCGAAAACACCGTTGGATTCCCCATAAAATTCTACATCTGGCAAAATGAAAATCCCCTTTACAATTTAAAACTGATTAATTTAACTCAAGTCTTAAAACAATTTTTCAGTTTACGCGCGCTAAAGTGCATGACGTATATAAATATAGCGCTACAGTCTTTTGAAGCTACAGAATTTTCTGATCGGTAGATGGGAAATCCGAAAACACCGTTGGATTCCCCATAAAATTCTGCATCTGGCAATATGAAAATCCCCTTTACAATTTAAAACTGATTAATTTAACTCAAGTCTTAAGACAATTTTTCAGTTTACGCGCGCTAAAGTGCATGACGTATATATAAATATAGTAACTTAGGTTAGATATACTGCCGAAACAGAGAACGTAGGAGTCTAACGTTTCGAGCGAAGGTCCCTCGTCAGAGAGAAACGTAAAGAGTGTAAACAAACAATGAGCTTATATACGAAAGGTGATCATGTGACCAAAAATAAGCCAATCAGATAAAACTGACAATAACAAATTGATGATGAGATGCGAAAAATTAGCCAATCAAAGAAAAATAACAATAACAAATAGATAATGAGATGCGAAAGACATTTGCTATTCATATCGTCGATGAGTAAAAAGGAGGGGGTGTAAAGAGGATGAGCGAGAGTAAAAATAGATAAACTAATAAAGTGAAAACGCTGTTTATGTCCGCCCTTGCTGAACAGAAACAACATCTTCAGAGGTGTTAAACAAAAGAAAAACGTTCGTTGAGTCCGTGAGGATGAATGGTACCAATTTTGAAAATGAGACACTTTTCTAGTCTTTTGCGGCTGACATTACTGCCAGAAATGGGTGAGATGGCACAAACTTTCATGTCTGAAATACCATGGTTGGCACTATTAAAATGTCGGGCAACAGGCTTGTCAACATCATTGTTCCTCACGGAACGAAGATGTTCAGCAAACCTGTCAGATAAACGTCTGCCAGTTTCACCGATGTAAAGCATGCAACATTTATTGCAAGAAATACAGTAAATGATGTTGGAAGAGATGCAGGTAAAATTATGCTGAATCACAAAATTAGATTTAGGTCCCGAAATACATGTAGCGGAGTTAAGAAAGGAACACGTGTAACAACGGGTACGGGAACAAGAAAAGGTACCCGCAGGTGGCAGTAGATTTTTTCTAAGGGCACTACGCACTAAACCATCACGAATATTTTTATTACGCCGAAAAGAGATTAAAGGGTTATTGGTGAAAACAGCTGACGTTTCAGGATCATTCTTTAGGATATGAAAATTGCGGCTAATGATATCCTTAACTTTGTAGTTGAAAGGATGAAATGTGAGAACTAATGGTATTTTGTTATCAGAAACTCTTTCGAAAGGTTGTTTTAAAGTGTCAGGACGAGGAATACTAGATGCTTTGTTAATAGCAGTGTCTAACAAGTGGGTGGGATAGCCACGCTGGACAAAAAAGGATCTCATTTCCAAACATTTGGTCTTGTATATAAATATAGCGCTACAGTCTTTTGAAGCTACAGAATTTTCTTATCGGTAGATGGGAAATCCGAAAATACCGTTGGATTCCCCATAAAATTCTGCATCTGGAAATATGAAAATCCCCTTTACAATTTAAAACTGATTAATTTAACTCAAGTCTTAAGACAATTTTTCAGTTTACGCGCGCTAAAGAGCATGACGTATATAAATATAGCGCTACAGTCTTTTGAAGCTACAGAATTTTCTGATCGGTAGATGGGAAATCCGAAAACACCGTTGGATTCCCCATAAAATTCTACATCTGGCAAAATGAAAATCCCCTTTACAATTTAAAACTGATTAATTTAACTCAAGTCTTAAAACAATTTTTCAGTTTACGCGCGCTAAAGTGCATGACGTATATAAATATAGCGCTACAGTCTTTTGAAGCTACAGAATTTTCTGATCGGTAGATGGGAAATCCGAAAACACCGTTGGATTCCCCATAAAATTCTGCATCTGGCAATATGAAAATCCCCTTTACAATTTAAAAACTGATTAATTTAACTCAAGTCTTAAGACAATTTTTCAGTTTACGCGCGCTAAAGTGCATGACGTATATATAAATATAGTAACTTAGGTTAGATATACTGCCGAAACAGAGAACGTAGGAGTCTAACGTTTCGAGCGAAGGTCCCTCGTCAGAGAGAAACGTAAAGAGTGTAAACAAACAATGAGCTTATATACGAAAGGTGATCATGTGACCAAAAATAAGCCAATCAGATAAAACTGACAATAACAAATTGATGATGAGATGCGAAAAATTAGCCAATCAAAGAAAAATAACAATAACAAATAGATAATGAGATGCGAAAGACATTTGCTATTCATATCGTCGATGAGTAAAAAGGAGGGGGTGTAAAGAGGATGAGCGAGAGTAAAAATAGATAAACTAATAAAGTGAAAACGCTGTTTATGTCCGCCCTTGCTGAACAGAAACAACATCTTCAGAGGTGTTAAACAAAAGAAAAACGTTCGTTGAGTCCGTGAGGATGAATGGTACCAATTTTGAAAATGAGACACTTTTCTAGTCTTTTGCGGCTGACATTACTGCCAGAAATGGGTGAGATGGCACAAACTTTCATGTCTGAAATACCATGGTTGGCACTATTAAAATGTCGGGCAACAGGCTTGTCAACATCATTGTTCCTCACGGAACGAAGATGTTCAGCAAACCTGTCAGATAAACGTCTGCCAGTTTCACCGATGTAAAGCATGCAACATTTATTGCAAGAAATACAGTAAATGATGTTGGAAGAGATGCAGGTAAAATTATGCTGAATCACAAAATTAGATTTAGGTCCCGAAATACATGTAGCGGAGTTAAGAAAGGAACACGTGTAACAACGGGTACGGGAACAAGAAAAGGTACCCGCAGGTGGCAGTAGATTTTTTCTAAGGGCACTACGCACTAAACCATCACGAATATTTTTATTACGCCGAAAAGAGATTAAAGGGTTATTGGTGAAAACAGCTGACGTTTCAGGATCATTCTTTAGGATATGAAAATTGCGGCTAATGATATCCTTAACTTTGTAGTTGAAAGGATGAAATGTGAGAACTAATGGTATTTTGTTATCAGAAACTCTTTCGAAAGGTTGTTTTAAAGTGTCAGGACGAGGAATACTAGATGCTTTGTTAATAGCAGTGTCTAACAAGTGGGTGGGATAGCCACGCTGGACAAAAAAGGATCTCATTTCCAAACATTTGGTCTTGTATATAAATATAGCGCTACAGTCTTTTGAAGCTACAGAATTTTCTTATCGGTAGATGGGAAATCCGAAAATACCGTTGGATTCCCCATAAAATTCTGCATCTGGAAATATGAAAATCCCCTTTACAATTTAAAACTGATTAATTTAACTCAAGTCTTAAGACAATTTTTCAGTTTACGCGCGCTAAAGAGCATGACGTATATAAATATAGCGCTACAGTCTTTTGAAGCTACAGAATTTTCTGATCGGTAGATGGGAAATCCGAAAACACCGTTGGATTCCCCATAAAATTCTACATCTGGCAAAATGAAAATCCCCTTTACAATTTAAAACTGATTAATTTAACTCAAGTCTTAAAACAATTTTTCAGTTTACGCGCGCTAAAGTGCATGACGTATATAAATATAGCGCTACAGTCTTTTGAAGCTACAGAATTTTCTGATCGGTAGATGGGAAATCCGAAAACACCGTTGGATTCCCCATAAAATTCTGCATCTGGCAATATGAAAATCCCCTTTACAATTTAAAACTGATTAATTTAACTCAAGTCTTAAGACAATTTTTCAGTTTACGCGCGCTAAAGTGCATGACGTATATATAAATATAGTAACTTAGGTTAGATATACTGCCGAAACAGAGAACGTAGGAGTCTAACGTTTCGAGCGAAGGTCCCTCGTCAGAGAGAAACGTAAAGAGTGTAAACAAACAATGAGCTTATATACGAAAGGTGATCATGTGACCAAAAATAAGCCAATCAGATAAAACTGACAATAACAAATTGATGATGAGATGCGAAAAATTAGCCAATCAAAGAAAAATAACAATAACAAATAGATAATGAGATGCGAAAGACATTTGCTATTCATATCGTCGATGAGTAAAAAGGAGGGGGTGTAAAGAGGATGAGCGAGAGTAAAAATAGATAAACTAATAAAGTGAAAACGCTGTTTATGTCCGCCCTTGCTGAACAGAAACAACATCTTCAGAGGTGTTAAACAAAAGAAAAACGTTCGTTGAGTCCGTGAGGATGAATGGTACCAATTTTGAAAATGAGACACTTTTCTAGTCTTTTGCGGCTGACATTACTGCCAGAAATGGGTGAGATGGCACAAACTTTCATGTCTGAAATACCATGGTTGGCACTATTAAAATGTCGGGCAACAGGCTTGTCAACATCATTGTTCCTCACGGAACGAAGATGTTCAGCAAACCTGTCAGATAAACGTCTGCCAGTTTCACCGATGTAAAGCATGCAACATTTATTGCAAGAAATACAGTAAATGATGTTGGAAGAGATGCAGGTAAAATTATGCTGAATCACAAAATTAGATTTAGGTCCCGAAATACATGTAGCGGAGTTAAGAAAGGAACACGTGTAACAACGGGTACGGGAACAAGAAAAGGTACCCGCAGGTGGCAGTAGATTTTTTCTAAGGGCACTACGCACTAAACCATCACGAATATTTTTATTACGCCGAAAAGAGATTAAAGGGTTATTGGTGAAAACAGCTGACGTTTCAGGATCATTCTTTAGGATATGAAAATTGCGGCTAATGATATCCTTAACTTTGTAGTTGAAAGGATGAAATGTGAGAACTAATGGTATTTTGTTATCAGAAACTCTTTCGAAAGGTTGTTTTAAAGTGTCAGGACGAGGAATACTAGATGCTTTGTTAATAGCAGTGTCTAACAAGTGGGTGGGATAGCCACGCCGGACAAAAAAGGATCTCATTTCCAAACATTTGGTCTTGTATATAAATATAGCGCTACAGTCTTTTGAAGCTACAGAATTTTCTTATCGGTAGATGGGAAATCCGAAAATACCGTTGGGTTCCCCATAAAATTCTGCATCTGGAAATATGAAAATCCCCTTTACAATTTAAAACTGATTAATTTAACTCAAGTCTTAAAACAATTTTTCAGTTTACGATGACGTATATAAATATAGCGCTACAGTCTTTTGAAGCTACAGAATTTTCTGATCGGTAGATGGGAAATCCGAAAACACCGTTGGATTCCCCATAAAATTCTACATCTGACAATATGAAAATCCCCTTTACAATTTAAAATTGAGTAATTTAACTCAAGTCTTAAGACAATTTTTCAGTTTACGCGCGCTAAAGTGCATGACGTTTATAAATATAGCGCTACAGTCTTTTGAAGCTACAGAATTTTCTTATCGGTAGATGGGAAATCCGAAAATACCGTTGGATTCCCCATAAAATTCTACATCTGGCAACATGAAAATCCCCTTTACAATTTAAAACTGATTAATTAACTCAAGTCTTAAAACAATTTTTCAGTTTACGCGCGCTAAAGTGCATAACGTATATAAATATAGCGCTACAGTCTTTTGAAGCTACAGAATTGTCTGATCGGTAGATGGGAAATCCGAAAACACCGTTGGATTCCCCATAAAATTCTACATCTGGCAATATGAAAATCCCCTTTACAATTTAAAATTGAGTAATTTAACTCAAGTCTTAAGACAATTTTTCAGTTTACGCGCGCTAAAGTGCATGACGTTTATAAATATAGCGCTACAGTCTTTTGAAGCTACAGAATTTTCTGATCGGTAGATGGGAAATCCGAAAACACCGTTGGATTCCCCATAAAATTCTCCATCTGGCAATATGAAAATCCCTTTTACAATTTAAAACTGATTAATATAACTCAAGTCCTAAAACAATTTTTCAGTTTACGCGCGCTAAAGTGCATGACGTATATAAATATAGCGCTACAGTCTTTTGAAGCTACAGAATTTTCTGATCGGTAGATGGGAAATCCGAAAACACCGTTGGATTCCCCATAAAATTCTGCATCTGGCAATATGAAAATCCCCTTTACAATTTAAAACTAATTATTTTAACTCAAGTCTTAAGACAATTTTTCAGTTTACGCGCGCTAAAGTGTATGACGTATATACGGTCTTTTGAAGCTACATAATTTTCTGATAGGTAGATGGGAATCGGTAGATGAAAATCCCCTTGTCTGTTCTCTAATAGATCATGGCCAACAACGAATTAAAACACATTTTGCTTTATCTTGGTAGTCCGATTTTACTTCGGTGTGATGACAGGAGCCTTTTGTGAGAACTACATGAGACGGGGGCGTTATAATATTTTAAGAAAAACTAATCGGATGTTTATTTGAAAAAGCGGGTGTTACAAAATTTCTTTAAAAGCGAGGGGCAAATCAATGCTGAAGAAGTGTACGTGATAAAAATATCATGTGATTTTTTCATGATTTCTTCATTTTTCCCGTGATTTTTTTATTCTTTTGTGATTTTTTTGTGATTTTTCTGAAGATGTGCGTGATTTAAATCAGTGATTTGCCCATCGTGCCAGACATGCGTTGGACGCTTCCACTTGGAAGGAAATTTCCTTCCAAAAGGAAATTTTGGCATTGGGAAGGGGGAAAAAAGGAAATAAAATTTGGAAGGAGATTGGAAGGAAATTTGGTCAATATCGAAGGAAAATTTTGAAATTCGAACTTTTTCAGTAATTAAAAGTTGATGAAACTGCTTATTTTTTTACTTTTGGGTTCTAAAACGTGTATAAATTAAAAACACGAGTAGTAATATTATCCGCCGGGATGCGTGGGGTTAAATAGGGTTTTAAGCAGAAGACTGCTACACAAATAGCGCAGGCTCAATGTTTGCAATTTCTATTGAATGATTGACTCGAGTCCAGAATCAACCTCGTCAGAAGATGAGGTTGATGATGGGGCTCCAGTCCCACCTCACTTGCAACTGCAAACCGGTACAAAGCGTGCATTGATAATGACGTTATGTTTCAAACCGTTTCAAACCAAGACAATTATTCTAGTTTCCAAAGGACTAGAGTTTGTAAAATTTTTGTAAACTTGAAGCTTATCTTTATTAGTTATATAGTTTGGGAATGTAATTGCGAATTGTTAGTTCATTAGAATTTCACATTTAAAAACTGAAAATGGCCGTTGTCTAACTTGTCTAATGTCTATGCCTATGCCTATGCCTATGCCTATGCCTACGGCTCAGGGGCAGATCTAAGGGTAGTCAAATCTATCACGCGACTAAGGTAAAAATTGCGCAGTTAATTAATTAAGTTAATTAATACAAACTGCGGTCCATAGCAAAGACATTAATATTCAAAATTTGTGTCCAGTTATCAAGTTTCATCACGAAGGCCTTCGATAAAGTAATATATCAAGTCACAGAACAGCGGTCTTGCGCGTGAGTTTTGATCGCTCTGTAGTCTGATTCCAGCCATCGGATTGGCCAATTTGCTTTTTGATCGATCTGTGGGGAGTTCTGATCGGTTTGTGGATCACGGGCACGTATACAAGCTATCCGATTGGCTAATTCAAAAAATATCTGAATTCTCATTGGCTACATTTTTTGATCGATCATATGCATCAGCCTTCAGTGTATACGGCATGATTCTATAGCCTTTCTGATCGCAGCTTGAACGCGAAGGTTCAATTTCAAGTGCCACAGAAATATAAAAGCGAAATAGCGAATATACTGCAATGTCTTGTAGTATTTACGAGACTGTTCAGTCCGCGTTTGAGAGAAACGATCGGCCATATCTTCAAGATGTTTACGCTGATCTGATGAAGCGAATCGACGCTTTGCCGAAGAGTTCTGTTGAAGAGCTGTTGAGTGCTATCAACAACACGAGCTTCTGCCTCAGTAGAAACTTTGGTGCCAAATCTTTCATCCCGAAGTATGTTCGAGAAAGGAAAAACAAGTCTTGTACAGCCATAAAGTAAATATATTCTATTTTAACTAAATTCGACTCTTATTATAATAGCGGGACTTGTATTAACCGAACAATCTGTGCGCCATGACCGGCTGGCATGATCGTTTATGAAATTAGCATATTACTGCGGTCAAAAGTTTATTAATATTAAATATTTCACTTATATACCGCGAACCCAGCCCGGCCAGCCGAACCAATATATACTGTAGTGTAGGCATTTTGTTTATGCTTTTTGTCGCCTGATATTAGTTTAAGATTTTGATTTTGATATCTATTATCCATATAATGTATAGGTACTGTGTCAGTGTGTCTTGTTGACTTGTTTGTTAGACCACATGGCTTGGTGTAATACGATCTCTAGTTTTTTATCTATGAAAATAATATAATCTCGTTGCATTACAAGTTTTTGGTACGTTTTTATCTTTCCTTGCAAAGAATCAGATGTTCAGTTGAGTTTATCAATTTAATCTGAATAGGATTAAGTTAGGTTGGAATAGGTTTTAGCCTTTTAGGTTGGAATAGGTTTTAGGTTAGGACTTAGGTTAGGTGGGGGTATTAGGGTGGGGGGTATTAAAAGGGTTGGAATAGACTGGGATGGTGTTAAAAATTGAGCAATTTCACATCCACGAAATGTCCCATATAGTCACCAATTTCTAACCAAACTCCTTTTACTTCGTGGCAAAGGTGTGAAAGGCGGGTGTCTGGCACCTTAAACCAGTTTGCTCCTTTTTTTGCGGCCTTCCAAAGGCTGTCCATTTTGGAATCACAGGCATATGCTGATGAGCCCTGATAATGGGCGAAACAGTCATTTTTGCACACCACGTTTTATTTGCCGAAAGTCCCGAAAAAGATCTAGTGTGGGTATTAATAACTAATCATACCCCCTGGAAAAATTTCCTCGGAAAGCGTCGGAAATGTTCGGACCACATTCGTATTTTCTCGTTGCGAGCTTTGCGATGCACAATTCCGATCGTCGAGCTACTCGAAAGCAAACTGGTGAAGTGTACGATCCAAATTTTAATATTTAGAAGAAGGATTTTTAAGAGATTTTGGAAGGAAAACTGGAAGGAAATTTCAGATTTTGGGAAGGAAATTTTGCTAAAAAGAAGGATAAAAAAAGGAAATTTTGCTTTAGCCGAGTGGAAGCACTGAAATGACCGAACCGAAAAAAGTGTTAAGTGGGCAGCCCCTTGCATGCTTTTCTGTGTACTGGCAGTCCTTCTCGATTATAGATTGCATGTCGAACAACGTATTTAACTGCAAATAAGACACATAGGAGGACATTTTGCCTTCGCAGTTGAAGGCTGGCGATCTTGGTATCGGCTAGTCATTAATTTTATGGTCGTGGTCGTGGTACATCAGTCTATTTTTTTTTTGGTGAATAATAAATGAGAACTATCTAATTAAAGCTGGCCACTAGAAAAGCAACTTGCTAGGGCAATTCACGCGTTATAGTATTAGCGAAATAGAGGAGTTGATCTCCACCGTGGAGTGGAGACAAAGCCCTAATTACGGATTATTGGACTACGACTATAACGGAATAAGGAAGCTACTTGCCAAAGCCGAATGCCAATAAGAAAATGGGACTTAATCATTCCAAAACCAAATGCAATAATTGTTTTATTATTATGATTAAATTATGTAATCTAACACCTTCTCGAACTCACGAAATATTCATGTGTTGAAAACAATGGAAAACAGTACCGAGACGGTGGTTTGGATATTGGAGGAAGAAATTTTCATAAATTAAGCCCGAATTTTATCTGCATTTCATCTTAAGGTGGCTCCATACAGTTTCTTGAAAAATGGACAAGTTTGAGAGTCGAAAACACGCGTACGTGCATAAACAATTCGGGAAAAGAATAAAACTAAGTGTTATACATAGTTAAACAGTCTGACAATCAAAAACTGTTATCAAATAAATAGCAACAATTGTTGCTATGGCAACAATGACATTTCAAAATGGCTGCCAATTACCCTTCAAACTAATTTAATTCGAAAAAAACTTTGGTGACCCCAAATTTTTTTTTCATTAAAACTTTTCTTGAAGTATGAGTAATCAATAAGCCGAATTTAAAAAAAATTCTGTCGAACGAATCTTTTAAAAAATTAACAAACATGAATTTTCCGGGGGAAAAATCATTCCTTCTACAGAATTTTTTTTAAATCGGGCCAATCGGCCTATTGATTACTCATACTTCAAGAAAAGTTTTAATGAAAAAGAAATTGGGGGTCACCAAAGTCTTTTCGAATTAAATTAGTTTGAAGGGTAATTGGCAGCCATTTTGAAACGTCATTGTTGCCATAGCAACAACTGTTGCTATTTATTTGATAACAGTTTTTGATTGTCAGACTGTTTAACTATGTATAACATTTGGTTTTATTCTTTTCCCGAATTGTTTATGCACGTGTTTTCGACTCTCAATCTTGTATTTTCCATTTTTCAAGAAACTGTATGGAGCCACCTTAAGATAAAATCCAGACGAAATTCGCGCTTAATTTATGAAAATTTCTTCCTCCAATATCCAAACCACCGTCTCGGTACTGTTTTCCATTGTTTTCAACACACGAATTATTCGTGAGTTCGAGAAGATGTTAGATTACATAATTTAATCATAATAATAAAACAATTATTGCATTTGGTTTTGGAATGATTAAGTCCCATTTTCTTATTGGCATTCGGCTTTGGCAAGTAGCTTCCTTACTCCGTTATAGTGGTAGTCCAATAATCTATAATTAGGGCTTTGTCTCCACTCCACGGTGGAGATCAACTCCTCTATTTCGCTAATACTATAACGCGTGAATTGCCCTAGCAAGTTGCTTTTCTAGTGGCCATCTTTAATTAGATAGTTCTCATTTATTATTCACCAAAACGAAATAGACTGATGTACCACGACCACGACCACGACCATAAAATTATTGACTAGCCGATACCAAGATCGCCGGCCTTCAACTGCGAAGGCAAAATGTCCTCCTATGTGTCTTATTTGCTGTTAAATACGTTGTTCGACATGCAATCTATAATCGAGAAGGACTGCCAGGACACAGAAAAGCGTGCAAGCGGCTGACAACTTAACACTTTTTTCGGTTCGGTTGTTTCAGTGCTTCCACTCGGCTAAAGCAAAATTTCCTTTTTTTATCTGACTTTTTAGCAAAATTTCCTTCCCAAAATCTGAAATTTCCTTCCAGTTTTCCTTCCAAAATCTCTTATTAATCCTTCTTCTAAATATTAAAATTTGGATCGTACACTTCACCACTTTGCTTTCGAGTAGCTCGACGATCGGAATTGTGCATCGCAAAGCTCGCAACGAGAAAATACGAATGCGGTCCGAACATTTCCGACGCTTTCCGAGGTCTGGAAAGCGAGGGCGAGCGCAGATGCAATGCGCGCGAGCCATAGGCATAGGCATAGACATTAGACAAGTTAGACAACGGCCATTTTCAGTTTTTAAATGTGAAATTCTAATCAACTAACAATTCGCAATTACATTCCCAAACTATATAACTAATAAAGATAAGCTTCAAGTTTATAAAAATTTTACAAACTCTAGTCCTTTGGAAACTAGAATAATTGTCTTAACGTCATTATCAATGTACGCTTTGTACCGGTTTGCAGTTGCAAGTGAGGTGGGACTGGAGCCCCATCATCAACCTCATCTTCTGACGAGGTTGATTCTGGACTCGAGTCAATCATTCAATAGAAATTGCAAACATTGAGCCTGCGCTATTTGTGTAGCAGTCTTCTGCTTAAAACCCTATTTAATCCCACGCATCCCCGCGGATCATATTACTACTCGTGTTTTTAATTTATACACGTTTTAGAACCCAAAAGTAAAAAAATAAGCAGTTTCATCAACTTTTAAATACTGAAAAAGTTCGAATTTCAAAATTTTCATTCCATATGACAAAATTTCCTTCCAATTTCCTTCCAAATTTTATTTCCTTTTTTTCCCCTTCCAAATGCCAAAATTTCCTTTTGGAAGGAAATTTCCTTCCAAGTGGAAGCACTTGTCATTATAGCGTCCAACGCATGTCTGACTGAAAGTCATTGACGACATCCGGGATGTTTTCTTTTACAGCTGATGATGTCATTCTTTGTGAATGGTTGGATTTAATTTTGACCCTGATGACGAGTCTATAAATATCGCTGACGTTTTTGATTTGTCTTGTAGCAAAAATGGAAGGTTAAAAAATTTGTGGGAATTGTGACAATTTCTTTATTAGTCAATGTAAACCCAATATTTTTAGTTTTAATTAGGTATTAAAGGGCGGAGGAACCACGCAAAGTCGAAAACGCGACCTCTAATACTCAAATTAGGTTTCTAAATCGATGCCTTCTACTACAATATAATTACAAACATGTACAAGAAAGAAAATGACAGATTTACATGAGACAAACCTGTATCGTAGTACAACGAACTTTCCAAAGGTCTTTCGTCCATACGTTGTATATCTTCTTTACTTGATGGCTCTCCGGTGGAGATGTTCTAAAATACTTTTGTGCGATCACATAATAAAAGCCACCAGCTCGCAAGGACATTTCAAGTGAGTTGGACTCTAGTATTTTCGCAACAATTCGAGTTAATCTCTCGTAGTCATAACGGCAGAAAATAAGTCGCCTCTTCGTCTACCGCAGAAACGTTAAAACAGCAAAAGATATAAGATATTGTTTTGTAAATTCAAACCGACAGATCTCCACATTACTGATTATTAAAAACATGAGCAAAAAATTAGGCAAAACAATTACCATAACCAACAACAGAAATACCTTGAATTTTGAAAATCGTCGGCGCGTTTCCATCGCGCAAGTTGCAGGATATTTTGCAGTAGCTTAATTATTATTTTTTTGACGAACGAATAAACAAAACAACCTTAACCAAGCCCAACTTCACTGTCATGCATGCGCGAACATTCGTATTTTTGTGACAATGATATATTAAGTAATTTTTATAAACAAAATAAAAGAAGACTTTTAAATTTAGGAACACCACCAAATACTCGAAAACAATGTTCCGGATCAAATTATTCAAATATTTGTTTTTGCATTGCACTATTGTATTTATGGCGATTCCAACGGTGTTTTCGGATTTCCTATCTACCGATCAGAAAATTCTGTAGCTTCAAAAGATTGTAGCGCTATATTTATATACGTCATGCACTTTAGCGCGTAAACTGAAAAATTGTTTTAAGACTTGAGTTAAATTAATCAGTTTTAAATTGTAAAGGGGATTTTCATATTGCCAGAGGCAGAATTTTATGTGGTATCCAACGGTGGTTTCGCATTTCCCATCTAACCGATCAGAAAATTCTGTAGCTTCAAAAGGCTTCGCGGCAGACTAATTGTTTGTTACTAAGTCACGGTTGTTAGTCTTAATATATGGAGGAAAATATATTAAAGTCTAGCATTCTTAAAACATAATTTTACTTGAAGAAGTGTAGTTTATATGAACGTAAATGTCTTGAACTATCGACAGTGAATGATTATTTTTTGTTAAAGTTGGATTGAACGGGTTAAAATACCGGCGAAACTTTATTCTGCGAAGCCGACTGCTGTTCGAGCGCTCCCCCCTGGAAGCGTCATCGCGAAACTGAATTGGCAGCTATCTTAATTGGCAGTGAATTGGCAGCTGGCGAATTGGCAGCTAACTTCACGGGGTTGAACTAACGTATATGCTAATAATTTGAGCAACACACCCTGTTATATAATAGCACGCCATCTAATTAGGGAATTCTACAACAATAGACTATTGTCAACTGATATGTTATTTCATAAACTCGTGGCTCGCGTTTTACCAGGGTTTCCAAACACTTGAGAACAATTGAATTCACTCGACTGTTCACCGCGCGATTTTCATAATTGTTCTCTCGAGTTTGTAAAACACTCAAGACAACAAAAACCACTCGACCGTACCGGCCTCGTGTTTTCATTGCCTTTCGTGTTTTACAAACTCTCGAGAATAATTATAAAAATCGCTTGGTGAACAGCCTCGTGAATTCAATTGTTCTCGCGTGCTTGGAAACCCTGGTAAAACACTCGCACTCGTTTATGAAATATTACATAAAGTCTTACTGAATGTCTGTGTAGTTTTGGTGTAGTCCGTAGCGTGCTGGCATCCGGGTCGGCTTTATAAATTGGTGAATTTCTCGCTCCTCTATCCCATGTCGATAGTTGGCGTAAACAGGTTTAATTACGTCGTTTCGTTATCCCCGAGCCCGGGCGTAGGGCCGAAGGCCCGGAGCCAGGTGAGGGTGCTAATCTCGACACGCGTGGGGTCATTTTACACGCGTGGACAAACGTGATTTGCGAACGAATTTCTGTGATCTGAATATTTATTTATTTATTTATATATATATGTGGACGGACCATACGCTGTTAAGATTGTGGGGCACTGGGGACAATATAGTTCTTGACAAAAAGATATCAACTACTTAATTTATTCTTGACAAAAAGACTTGAGAAAGGAGTTTTTGGGAAACGTATATCACTTTTGAAAGAACAGAAACAAATCAACGTCTACGTATAAAGCAGAACAACATTCTTAGTAGAAGAAAACCCGTCATACCGAAACTCGAAAGAGAGAAAAACCAACGAAGACTGAAAAGGTTAAGCTTACGGTAAAACTATAGAGCGGCCGCTTTCAGTATTAAATCACGAATATTTAGTAGCAATGCTGTTCGAGTTTCTCTGTCACTGTTACAGTAAATTTGTTTTCGATTTCGTGTGTCCTTAAAGTATTTTAAACGTAACGTATCCGTTATGTTTTCGCTTGCCCGTGCCCCGTTGTTGGCCGCCGTCTTATCTCCTTTTAAATATTTCCTTTTGGTAAAACCACTTGTAAAACGTAGCGTAGCTTGTTTATAATTTGGCATAAAAATCGGTGAAGGAGCAATTTTTCGTCTGTTAAACATATAAATGCTGCCAAGTGCTGCATGTTGAAATATTACAGATATAAAAGACTGCATGAAAACAATTTTTTCAGGTGAAAACAGTTTTAACACTTCAGATTTTGAGACGAAATTTGTTTTTGCTATTCTAAATTAATTTGAAATGCCATAAAATGAATAAAGCCGTGGCAACCAGGCAGATGTCCAATGCCTTTGAAAAATTCAAAATATTTTTAGATGCTCTAGCAATGTTATTTGTGAACATGAAAAAAAAAGAACTGTAAAATATATTCCTAAAATTTTAGTGATATTTCGACGCTTGCTTCAGTGTGGTGCGGTGGTGACATCGTCAGTTTGCACGCAGAATGGTCGAGTTCAAACCGTGGATGCGACCTGCGTTTTTCTTCATCTCAATTTTTTTCCTGAATATTGTCTTGAAAATTTTCTTTGTTATTTATTACCTTTTTCTTTAAAAATTAGAGTTAAACAACTTTTTTTATTTCAAATATTATACTTTAATTAAAAGTTTAAAACTATATTTTGAATTGTTCCAACGGCTATTTCCAGGCTCCCAATGAAAAAGAGCGCGATGGTGTTTTTCTTATCAGGGGGTTATCCGAAGGATATAAATTTTACAAAAATTCGTGTAAAAGAAGGCGAGGGGTTGTTGTGTTAAGATATTTCTAGTAGTATAATATATCGTGCGTATCGCGTGGTTTGTGGTTGTTACGTCAGAAATTAAATAAAAGGGTTATTGTATAATCTGTCTTGTAGTGAGTGAGATGGTAAAGAAAACGTCCTGCCAAATTTTTATCACATGATTTAACAATCGTCTCTGAACACACGGCACAAGATTCGGCCATGCCGGCGTTTAGGCGATAAAAAATGGCCGCCAACGAACCGGAAGTTTTGCCTGGATAGCGTTGCGAAATGCTAAGTCAGCATAACAAGCTTTCGAGCTCCGTTGCGCCGACTTTACCCTCCGGGGAACGCAAACGAGTGAAGTCTGCACCCAGGCTAACAGACCAATCACAACTCTACGTAATGTACTGACTAACGTTAAAGACAAAGAACAACCTTACGACAGACAAGGTGTAGTTTGCAAGGTTAAATGCGCCGACTGCCAGGCCACGTATATCGGTGAAACCGGCAGAAACCTAAAAACGAGACTAGCTGAACACAAACGGCCAACAAAGAACCGAGACGGGACTAATCACATTGCCGAACACCACCGACAAACTAAACACAATATTGACTGGAACTTGGCAGAGTGTGTTACTTATTGCACTAACTACAGGCAACGACTTATCCACTGGTGGAAATCGTAAGGAAAATCGTGCCGTGTGATAGCTCAAAACTCATTTCATGAAGTACCAACGTATTAGCATTTGATGGCTGCTGACCAGAAGTATTATGAATGAGCCATATCGAAATGCCAAGAATAAAGAAAGGCCGAAAAAAATGAAGAATAATGAAAAAATTGTTGTGGGCGGTAAAAGTTTTATAACGTTTAGGATTCTGTAAAATCTTCCCCCAAAACGCAGGAAATGCCATTTTAGAGACTCTAGATTTCAAAATTTTCCGGGGGGCATGCCACCGGACCCCCCTAGAGGTTTCTCGCGCCTTGGGCGCTCGAAGTTCAACCGCCCCAACCAAAGCTATCTTCCGCCGCCTATGCCGATCACAACCATTACCAGCACCTTAAAAAGACTTATCCAAAACGCATTACAAACAAAAAAACAGTAGATTTATTTATTTTTTATTGACCCCCCCCCCCCCCCCCCCACCACCAACACTGACAAACAAATACTGACAGCACCACCCATAAACAACACCCACCTCCACTGACAACGCCCACCTCAGATTCGACGCATACCACAATCGTGACATAGAAGATGACCGCCGCTGAGGCCGTCGAAACGTCAGTCACTGCCACCACAAACAGTATTTTTCAAGACTACTCTAACCTAGACGGGAAACTTTCTCAGGCATGTTACAATACTCCTGGGTTCAAACCATTTACTTTATAACTGACTATCTTAATCAAAATATCGCTAGTGACTGTAATGTACATATATTATTTTTTAAAGATTTTTAAAGATTTTTTTACAAAAAAGATTCTCAGCTTAAAATATCTACAATGATGTCAGCTATCATAATGAACCAAAAATGGAACAAAAAATTTCTGTTATTAATACTTCTTCAAACTTATATATACTTATTCAAGGATTTTTTATAGAGATAAACCCAATCATAACTTCAGTCTCTTGTATGAAAATATTTTAACACTTTCAAGCCTGACGACGAGTCTTTGGTATTTTATTCTGGCTAACGCCAGACGATTTTATTCAGAACAGGGAGAAGTCCAGGCCTCAAAGTGTTAAGTGACTGTGATATCATAAATTATGAACAACATACGACGTATATAATATATTATTTTATGCGACTATTGTAAATGTTTAGAAATACATTAATGCAAACCCCTCGTGTCCTTTGTTTATTATTATTGCACATTGCCTTCAATCCCAGAAAAGTTTAAATTAAAAAAAACAAAAAAACTACTATAACCTACCCTACCCTAAATCTATAATAATATTTTCAGATATTAAATAATTTTTAATAAATAACTATAACCTAACACCCCCCCCCCCCCCTCTCTCCCTAAAAAAAAAAAGCCAACTCCCATTTTTTGCGATGAGTAATAACATAACCACAGGTTTTTCTGGGTGTAGTGTTAAAATATAATAAAAATACATAATCAAATGAAGCCATGTAACTTCTTAGCTTTCAGCAGGGGAAGACGCTCTTTTCTCTCATATAGACACTATGGTAGGAAAAACAGTATATGTAATAATCTGGTAACACATGTGCTGCATGTGCCAAGTAACTTGACTGACCGAGTAACTTGACTGACCGAGTAACTTATCTCTATATAAACAGGCTCTGCATGAGTCTAACACTTTTTTTCATTTTTATTAATTATGTTATTTTCACTCACACATGACTTTTTACAGCAGTGCATGATCAATGCAATTCAATACATGAATCCTGAACACATCACATTGGTGCAGCATCTGATACTCTAATTAGTTTTGGTAGTAGACACATATATTATTTATTATTAATAAGTAACACAAATCTCAATTTTAATTCATGTATATTAAGCTGTGCTGGCGTTGACGTTTTGTCCATGCATGATGCATGACACCCACAGGACGAAAAAGAGCTTTAAGACACTTTCAGTGTTGCTTAAATTAGCTTAAAGGAGCAGTGTCACTCGCAAAGCCCACGCAATAATCACGCGCCAACTTGAAAAACTACAGCCTGTAGGTTTTCAAGTTTGTTGATCCAAGATGGCGGTCGCACTTGGCGGAGCGTATGGTGGAAGACGCGATAATTCAGGCCGAAAGAGAAAATATGAGGGATCAAATAGTTCACAGAAAGCCTGGAATAGTCAGCAGAAACTTATTTACTTATCACTGACTATATTTGAGTCATGGAAAGATGCTAAAATCGTAGCTGGATATGGTCCATGTAGCGATAGCGACTTCGCAGCCCATCTGCTCTCATTGGAATACCGCAGAAGGTAAATATTATTTGATTCATTTCTCTGGTTTCTTGCCCGATTTAGAGCTATTTCCAACATTTTCCGAAGTTATTTCTATGTGCGCAAAAAATATGCGCAAATGGTGACGCTGCTGCTTTAAATCTGTTCTACAGATGTAAACTACGTTTAACATAGCCTTAAATGTCACTTAAAGGTTTCCAACAAGTTAAAGTGGCATTTATATAAGCTCGTTGAAGTTGTCGTAAATGTAGCATTTTGCAAGATTATTAAATTCTTTCCTGGAGCTAGTGCAGCTCTTCGAGGTTGGAAAGTTCCAGATTGTAGTGGAGAAATACGGCTAAATTGCGTTGGTTGTACAGGAAGCGAGCAGTACTTGGCCAGTTGCAGGCATCGAGGATGGGCGCAATACGATTGTTTGCACTTCTTAGATGCCGCGATGTCCTATGTAATAGCGGAACAGGTAAATCAATTGCAAACTGTTTAGCTCAATTCAGGAAAGAAATTGCTGAAAATACGTAAATGCAACACCTAACGCGATTTCTCTGCAATCTGATTGGTTCCTGAGCGATCTTTGCAAACCGGTGAAGACCGGTTATTACTAAAATTGAAAAATTAAAAGAAAAAAATCATAGTATCAAATTGTATTCCATATTTATATCATATAAAATTGCATGTACAGAAAGAAAAACTTCAAATACGGCAATGTTTACGGTGACTGAAAATGTTTTGGTTGATTTATGGTTTGGTTAAAAATCGGATTCTTTTCTCTTAGCTGTTTGCACTATAGTGCAATTAAGAACTGTAGAATATGTTGGATCGTAGATGGCTGAGGCGATGCCATTTTTGTGACTACCGCTGACGTAGATCAGCCATGTTGCCAGCGTGTTACTTGCTTGATATGGTTGCTTGTTTGTCTTGAACCGCATTTATGTCATACTGGACAGCCTTCGCCAGATATTTGACACAATCGCCACAGAGTCGATAAGAGTCGCCAAGTATTTGAGAAGTATTCGCGCTGTTTGTAAGGGCTACAATAATCGTAAGTGAAAATGAAAATCGTATTTTGATTGCTTTTTTGAAGTGTTTTTATACTGCATTATAAATACTTCTTTTTTGGAATGGTTTCTGTTATTGATCAGTTACAGGAAAAAAAGTAGTTTCACAACTCTGATTGTCGTAGTTAATATGACAAACGGAGTAGCAGATATGCGCAAGGGCGATAGAAAGAGAAGAAAATAACGTTGCGTACGCATATACAGGGGAGCATCGAATTTGGAAATGCGATATTATTAGAAAGTTATCACCAGACGACAAGAGCAAAGCAGCCAAGAAAGCAGGAGATTGTTACAGACGAAACAATCATGCATCTTGGTTGTGCACGCACAAGAAGCCTGCGTCAGTGGTTATCGATATAATCACCACCATTTTTTTCATCGGTAAAAAGGAGTAACAGCTAGAATACTTCTCTGACCACATGATGGCCCAGCATTCGAGCGACGTTCTGTCCCAATAGCCCACTAGCCCACAAACACAGAGCATAATGTAGCCCAGAGAAACCAATTACAATAAGATTAACAGCTTAAAATATCTACAATGATGTCAGCTACCATAATGAGCCATTAATAGAGTAACGAATTTCTGTTATTTGTATAGTTCGTCAAACTTATTTCCAAATGGGAAGGAAAGCTTTTTTTTTTTTGGTAAAAACAAAGTCAATCAGTCAATCATGTTTAACACCTACGTCACTATACTTACCCGTATGGATGGTTAGGTGCAGACATGCATGTTTAATAGCTTCCAGCCGTTGTTCGGTTACTTGGATACAGGTCTAGGACCATGTAATGGTCCCCAGCCTTGACCTGTCCACCATGCCCCGTGTCTGCACCTATCATACCGATTATTTCGGTGGAAGTTTAATTACTGTAGTCGTAGAGTAATGGGTGGGATGGAGGGCACAATTTTTCCTCTCTCGCTGTCTTCTTCAGCTATCGACTACGCAGAATAACGGCTCTATCAAGCTGGCTCTCCAGAGCGTACTGTATGACACCTGAGAGTTCTCGTCTCTTTAATAGGCTTGCTATCGCCCCATGCCCTGCGCGTTCCTTTGTTGTTAACCTTGGTTATAAATAACCTCATTTAATTTATAAAAAATGCCCTAGCTTTCTTAAATATATTGTATTTTAGAAATTTTATTATTAGAATAAAACATTCCAAATTTTAGCAGCTATTTTCCATAGTTATTTCAAACAGACACTTCATGAACATGTACTTGATTTCCCCAGGCTTCACATGTACGTATTCTAGATCGTCGAGTATTCATGTCTCTTCTAAAGCTTTCAGAAAACTTTCCATTCCTTCTCTAAAGTCTCTAAACAAGAATAATAGATTCATCTAACATACTTAGCCGGAGAGACGAAATCAGATGTAGTCCCAACATCGTAATGATTATATGAAATCCCCGAGTTTATATACCCTATTTCATGCGCACAGCGACTTGCTCTAAGGGGTCACGTGATTTCAATCTTTTCAAAACAGCAGGTATAGAATTATAACCCTACAAAACGGATATAGGGTGGTATTTTAAGAAAAATTTTGGAATTTTTATTTTCAAACTTCCATTGTCTTATAAAAAACGTCGATATTATTGCTGGTCACGTGACTAAAACAAAAATTTCTTGCTTGTAAGAAATCGTCTTCAAAAGCAAATTTTGCACTCAACTTAAAAGAAACATGTAACATAATAACGAGTCGGTTTGATGTTCTTCATGTCAAGTTTTAGCAAGAGTTATAACATTTCAGAGTATCTAAGTGTATTTTGCTTTTGGTCGCCATGTTGGATGGCAAATTCATGTGTCATCCAACATAGCGGCCAAAAATAAAATATGTTTTGGTCATGCTAAACGTTATTTGTTTCCGCTAAAAATTGGCATGCTGGATATCAAACCTCTTCTCTACATACCTCTTGATGTTCGACTGTAAAATTTGCTTTTGAAGAATATTTTTAACATATGAAATTCTTATTTTAGTCAGGTGACCAACTACAATATGGATATTTTCTTTAAGACAATGCCAAGTTTGGAACATGAAATTTTTTGAAATTTTACTTAAATATTCATCACTATCCGTTTGATAGAAATATAATGCCATACCAGTTATTATATATATATATATATATATATATATATATACAAATACTTTATACTTTATACTTTATACTTTGTATTTTGCTCTATCTATATATGGTATTGAGCACTCTCTAACATTTCGTGAACCATAACTCACTTATATATATATATATATATATAACTCACTTATATATATATATATATGTGTGTGTGTGTGTGTGTGTGTGTGTGTGTGTGTGTGTGTGTGTCGGGTTGGGGTGGGGTGGGGTGGGGTGGGGTTCGGAGAGTTTCCAAGGACAATGAAAAATGCCTGTTTTGGTAGCATTTACATCATTCTTTCAACGACGTACTCTAAAGAAGATGTTGCTTGTAAAACAACTGCTTTTCTACAGCATTTATGTTCATCAGCGCCGTTACAACATCGCAACCTTTTGCAGACGGCAAGCCCTGAACAAGTTACCTGTCCCAGAAGTTTTCGCTCCCGTAATTTTATAGGGGCGAGAGACCGCTTACGAGAGCAAACTACTGTAACCAGGGTATGAACAAGTAAAATGTATCTGCTATTGTGCATTTAATATTTACCAAATGCATTATACCGTTAGGACACACCTCATGGAGGAACTCAGGCCTCACAAAGATGATATATCTACCGTAGTGGACCCCCGGGAAATTAAAGTTATAAAAGAAGGAAGTCAATTTTGGTCCAGAGAGGTGCTGGATTTCTTAATTTCTTACTTGGTCCAGTTTTACAGGATCTCGAAGAGCTTGTATTAAAATAACCGTCCCACAGTAGCGTAATCATTTAAGGTCATGGACGACACAGAAGAAACATCTCAAACTGATCAGTCGGACGTGTCGGAAAAATACTACACGTTATTTTGACCAATCGATAAAACTAAAGTTTTCTACACAGGACTACACAGTTTTTTAACATCTCAAGGCATCTTATCATGGAGGTCTTTGGTAGAAATTGTTTACTATGGTAGAACTATACCTAATACGACTATAATAGATTTGCTAGAATATTGTGTATCTCCTTATTTTGCCGAAATCTCTGATACACCGGAGTTTGGCGCAGCCTGTGCATATCTAGGAAACCTGCGGAACAGTGCGGGTATACGTTTTTGTTAAAAATTACAAAATTTTCAGAAGCAACCTCTAAGCCATTTAGAATCGCAGTGAGACTGTTTGAGGCTACGTTAATTGTCGCTTTTCGAGTATTAAAATAATTACGACTCCCAGCTGTACAGTACGCACTTTATCAAGACTAGCATATTAAATTCTTGACAAATCAAACACGGTCTTCTATTTGTAGTCTTATATGAAATATACTTCCCTCTGTAAAGCCTTTGCTGAAGCAAACAAGCAACGCCAGACGATTTTACTGGTCAAAGGGAAGAGCCCTGGTAGTCAAGGGGTTAAAGTGACTATGACACGAAAATTATTTTTGTCTTATTTGAAAGAACACTTAAAATTACAAAGTAACATTTTTAGCAATTTTTCTTTTCCTTGCTTCGTGCGTTGAGATATTTCAGTTTGTTTGCTATGTAAATGTCACATGTTGTGACGTACACGTGCATAATGACTCAACGAAGAAGTTTATATATCTTTGCTATTATCAAACCAAACTTAATTCGAAGAACGCATGTGCGTGTGTTCCCCCCACAACATCACTTTTTTTAAACCCGACTTTAACTTTAAAACCAGCCATTTGCAAAACCAATACTTTCTTAGCTTCGTATTTTAACAGAATTGTTAAACCCTGGAACTTTACTTTGCAAGTTAGCCCCATTACTTACTTTCCATAGTGCTGCTTCTTTAAAGGGGTTTCTTTGTAATTTATATTTATATTTTCCCTTACTTAATAATACTTTTGATATTGACATGTCGCGCACAGGGTCGCTTGTGCGCGACTGCCCCTGTCATCGGGCTTAAATTTTATGTATATGAGCATTTTGTCTCTTTCGTGTATTTTTCCCGAGCCCGGTGAGGGTGCTAATCTCGACGTGCGTGGAGTCCACTTTACACGCGAGATAAAAAGCTGAAAGTAATTCTGAAACCTGTTTATATATATATGTTATCAAATCCACAACTTGCGCAGTTCGAATAGCAGGGTACTGGCAACTAACCTGTTAAATTTTTCAAATTATTTAAATTTACGTCAGCAAATTATAATTTATAAGTTCGGTTGGATTACGAAATAGTTCTTCAACGATCATGACGAAAGAAATCTTTGCCAGAAAAATGGTATCAGCTAAAATCTGCATTAATATTACTATGGAAAAATAACAAAGAAAGAAGGCTAAGAAGAGATGTGGCAGCGAGAAAAAGACAACAGTAAATACGATTTAAAACTGTCACTGAAAAAAGCCTAAAAATTAATACGATAAAGACCGAAAACGATGCCGACCGAAATCAACTGAAAGAAGAAGGATGTGTCCTGAAACTGTTCAAAGCCGGTAAAGAATGTTGCTCTGGTGTATTCTACATAACTCGAGAGGGAACGATTAAGAAATTTTGAAACAAACGGCTTTTCAGATGACTGATCATGAAGAGAACTGAATGATGCCTTGTCATATTTATGTGTCAACAACGAAAAAAGTAAGAAACCGCGAACGAGAAAAACAATCCGAAAAGAGTAGACTGATTTGGCAGTGTTTGTGGTGACAAAAGCAGAAGTTTACGGTAGGAGATTCGTATTTATACCAGTTTAGCTAAGTTAAAACGGAAGAAATCTTGAAAATGAAAATTGATATAAATAATATATTGTCTAGAGTTGTCAGTTGGCCACTGTTTAAATCTATTGTTGAATGGAAATTTTTCATTTGGTTCATCTCGTGTTTTTTTGTGTTTTTTTAATATTGACTTTGCATGTTCTTTCGGTGTGTCAATACATGACTACAGGTGAACCTTGCTAACTAATTTTCTGGGATGTTTTCTGATCTGTGTGTCATTAATACAACAAAAAAACAGAAATCATCATTATCATTATCATTATCATTATATTTTTATGATGTTTGCCTTACAGTAGGGCTGCGCCTCGCATGAGACTTTGTCCCGTTCGCCCTAACCCTCTTGGGCCCGTTTTTTGTCTTTTTCTTGTATCTATGTATTTTTATTGTATGTCATATAGACGCGTCCAATAAAGTTGTTCATGATCAAGAAAAAAAAAAAGATCACATGTAAAATTTCAAGTGATTTCGTTTATATATCTTTGCTATTATCAAACCAAACTTAATTCGAAGGACGCATTTGCGTGTGTTCCTCCCACAACATCACATATAAAATTTCAAGTGATTTCGTGTGATAATAGCGAAGATATATAACCTTTTACGATAAGTCATTATGCACGTGTGACATTTAATATCAAACAAACGGAAATATCTCAACAACGAAGCCAAATACGAAAAATTGAAAAAGATACTACTTTGTCATTTGAAGTATTCCTTCAAATAAGACAAATTAATTTTTGTGTCATAAAAACTTTCAATGTAGCCAAATAATTAAACGGATCTTAATACTTTTAGTAGAGAAAACCTATAGTGTTGGATTCGGCAGATTGAAGCGATAATCCCCATATAAATGTATTTAAACAGGGGTGTAACTAGAAGGGAGCGAGCGTGGTCTGCCACGGTCAGATTTTCCTAATTATTCCAAATTAAATAATATAATTGATATTTCGTTAATAAATAACAAATTATTAATAACAAAAGAATATCTGGCGTAAGAACGACATTAGCCACCGTAAAAATACTAAACCGATTGTCAAAATAGCAGCGGCGTTCTTGAATTTTTGCGTCCTTGACTATCACTTGCACCGCAATCGGTCGCAGGAAGTTAGAAACAAATTATCAGGCGCGTAGCAAAGGCTATACGTTGGGGGGGGGGGGGGGGGGGGGGGGGGAGAGGTGCACGACTCAATTTTTTTAGGGAAATGGGCGTGGTTCGGTTTAAACTACGCCCATTTTACCGTTGTCAATTTTAATAAATCAAAATATGGATTTTGTTTACATAGACACATAGCATACAAAGTTTGTAACTTAGTTTCTAACTTAATGGATCTCTTTCGCCTTTTTAACAAATTTAATAAAAGGAAGACAAACACTGAAGGCAATTACCAACACAACTGCAATAAGTCTACTGCGATATGGGCAATACGCCTTAGTTTCAAACGAGCCCATGCACACTATTGCTAGATTATTTACGCATACTTTGTCTGTGATGTCCTTTTCACAAGCCATTAACATAAGTTCTCCTAGTCTTTCGTCGCTAGTCCTTGCACAAGTTTTTCACAGTTTTCAATTTACTGTATATCCTTTCATCTTTTGCCACAGTAACTGGTGCAATTAATGCCAAGCGAAAAGCTCTGCTAGTGAGAGGAAACACCGATTTCTGTTTATCGGCTATCTTAGCAGCAGCTGATATATATTTCACAACCGCCTTCGTTGTTTCCAGGTGCAATTTAAAGGTCTCGATTTCAGACATAAGAGCTTCTGGGTCAGGTCTGCCCTTATCAGAATGGAATTTCGATAGAGCTTCATAGGTTTCATGTGAAGATGCTTCTTTACCAGGTTGGACGGCATACACAAGAGGCTTGATTGTGGCAAAACAGTTCTCCACAATATACCTGAAAGTGCTGATCTGCGTATCTAGAACGGCTTTGAATTCCTTTCTATAAAGCAATTCTAGGTTTAAGGATGCAGTCGTAGTAGGATTGTTATCGATTCGGTTTGATGGCCTTCTTTGGCGGTAATGTCCATTGAAATCACTGGAAACATTGGTACCAAGTTTCTCAGCAAACGACGCTTGTATCTCTGTATTCATTGCATCCGTATCGTTGTTGACAATTTCAAGGCTCTTTACCGCTGACTCCAGGATTGTTATAGCATCGATAGCGTTGAGGTCTTCACTTTGAAGTATCTCGGTCATTCGCTTGGTTTTTGTACATGAAGTTCTTCATGAACATGCTTGACACTATGAAATCAAAGCGAAGTAACTTGGTACACAAACCAATGGCGGAGGTTCTTGTCGTTCAATCATCAGATCCTTCTAACTTGGCAAGGCTATATAAGATTGCCTTACGTAGCCGTTCCACGCCGACTTTTTCAACTCAGAGCGAGGCAATCTTTGTGAGATAGGTCTGGTGTTAATTGTATCTGCCATAACCGAGTATACATGCCAACATGCCAGCATTTTAACGTCTTGGATGATGCGCTTTTGAACCTGGTTGCCAATGAGAGCGATAAACTCGTTTTGCGATTGTGGACTGAGATACGTTACGTGGTACGGACCCATTCGCGACATGTTCAACCAATGCTTGAGTTTCAGACAGTACTCGGACACCAGCTTCACTATCTGGTTGAAATTTCCGTCTTCATCACCTCCATTGCCACTGAAAGCAATTCCTTAACACGCAAGGGTCTTGCTGATGTCCAACAATATCTCAATAATTCTTCTGTTTCGCTGGAGATCTTCTTCTTCTTGGATGAGGGCAGAACGCTTGGTTTTATTCAGAAGGGTGTCAACGTGTCCCGAGGTTTTGGCGAAATGTGCATATGAAAGTAGTGCACTTTTGTGGCTGCTATAGACGAAAAATGTTTTGCAAGTTTACCTTGATTCTTCCTACCACAACTTTTAAATTTGTGCCACAATCAAACGCCATCGTTGGTCCAGGCATTCTCTGCTTTTTCTGTGCCAGGACCACTACCAAACAAAGAGCAAATAAAACAGAAGGCAGCATCCTTCTACAAGCTATATTCGAGGTGCGGGTATTCCTTAAACCATGACGGATTGAAGCGGTGACTGCTTGCGGCTTTCATTTGTATACTCGGTATTGCTTGGTTTTAATTGGATATCGTTGCAATATAGGGTGGTATGGCCCAATTCTAATAAGGTACTTCTTCAAGTTTTCGGTGAGCCTCTTTGGTCTTTCTCCCGGTTCGAGCATGGGCAAGGGACTATCCTCGTCGTTTTCCTCAAGCTCCCTCTTGGCACTTTCATGTTTTTCAAGGATCTTGGGTGATAGTTTTAAAAGTTAGTTGAAAGTAATTTTATTTGCTTAGAAATTTCTCTGATTCTAATAAAAAAAAGGTTCTTCATCAACAGTTTCTGCGGATTCGATTTCGTTGAGAATAGTTTCGCTGGAACGCAGTTTTGACTTAAGACGTCGAAGCTCTCCTGCACAGTTTATCCAGGATGCATGATCGGCTGTTAAGTCTTCACTATTGTCTTGCAGTTGGTGAGGTTCGTCATTTGTTTCACTTTCACGTGAATCACGTCGGGGACTTTCTGCGTTTGGCTCGGAATTTATAGCGGTTGTAAGTTCTTCGATGACCACAACGTTGCTACCGCAATTTACCTTTTTGTGTGTCTCTGTCAATACGAATGGGTTTACCGGAGCTACAGCTATTTCGTAAGCGATACGTTTGTCTTCCTTTAGTAAATTTCCGTGTTACTTTTTGTTGTGTTGTTGCCGATAATCGTCATCAAAGGTTCGCTTGCAGACAAGACATGTGAGTTTGGTTCTTGTCCGCTTTCGTTTAAGTTGGTTCTTGTTCATGGTTTTCAGATTTTTACTTTGGCCAAATATAGTTAAAAACAGTTAAACAGGGTAATCTTCACTTTCCAGACTCTCAAGTAGGGTTTGCGGCTATAGCACGTGTTTGAAATCGGAATATCGGATTATATTTCCCTATCTCAGCGTATCAATCAAAGCTCGTGAAGAAAAACCTCAAAATTAGATTATTCATTAAATCCCGCACTAGCACTTCCGGGTTGATGAGACGGGTAATGATCACTGATCTCTATAAAAGGACTGGATAGCGCATCTATTGTTTCTCGCGCCCTAATTTTGATGCCGGAAGTGAGCAGTGGCGGCCATCTTACTAGGACCCACTTGGGTCCTAAAACAATATGGCCGTACATAGGAGTGGAAAGCAGTTTAACGACGTTTTTCGCCAAATTCGAGAAGTTTGCTAAGATTTACCACCGAATTACGGTTCGTAATCTTATTTTATATAATAGTTAAGTGTTTTAAACTCTTTATTCCTTTTACAAAGGCTTTTTTTTTTGCGAAATACCTGCCTATGTATTTGCTTCATGAATCACGGTATTAACAAAATAGTCGGTAAACAAATGTCTTCCAAGTCCGCACGTGTACTTGTTTCTCTCTTTATTTTGTAGCACAAACGCCGTATTATTAAATGGTTTACTGTGATGGGTTTCCTTTATGTTTTGATTGATTTATTGCCGAGTAATCCAAATGAGAATTCAAATTTGGGAAAGTTCTAGCATAAAACCTTATAGTTCATTTTCCACCTTATATGTTTCTTTAATAGGCAACCTTGTTGCCATCAGTATTGTTTTTTTATGGTTTTGTACTCACATGGATCTATAGAAATAAATTAGCTTGCAATGCAATTTATACAATAAAGGCCTTCATGGAGGCATAAATAATAGTGAGATATTATAAAGTATGACTTGTCTTTTTGAGTTATACCACTAAAGTTGAATCATAATTTTTGCTTTAAATGGTTGGCTTTTTCAATGAAAACCCAGCTAAACTTTACATTTTTTACAAGTAAATGCACCTGTTGATATTACCATTTCTGCAGAGTGTCTGGGATGCCAACTAAAACTCTAACAGTATCCCAGACACTCTACAAGTTTATTATTACATAAATGAAATATAATTTCCTGTATTGACTGATAGGATTAATAGCCACCTGCAAATAAATATTCACAACAAAACAGCAAGAGCATTTGCATAATCTATTTGTAATATTTCTATATTTGAAAATACATATTATCATTTACTCTTGTTTTGGTTGAAGCTACTTTCAATGACACATCTTGATGTTCAGGGCTTGTCATAATCCCATCATAGAATTATCTTGTCAATATAAACTCTATGTCTTGGGGACTTTTGCCCTTATCAAATGCATTGCAATGGACTCAGTACAGCAAAATTTGGGTTTGCCATCTTGAGAAGGAAACCACAGCCAACCTTTGTGGTAAAAAACCCAGTTAAAAAAATCAGTTACTATAGTGTTCTTTGGAAGACAAGTAATGCTAATTGTGGTAAAAAACTAAATATTTACTTAAAATTATAGAAATGCCACACCACACATAGAAGCTTTTAATATATACATGCATACAGTATTAACAAAACTCAACTGAACCCTTAACCTTGTGAACACTTTTGAAATCTCTCTAATCATTGAACAGCAATAACTATTATAATAACAGAGCAAATGTTACATAGGGTTACAATCTGTATCCAGATTAACACCTGAGCCACTGGACTACAAAATAAAATACATGTATTAAAAGCTGATACTAAAGCCAAGTCAATTAGATGTATGTGCACAACCTGTAAAGGTAATAAACTAAAGATTACAGTCTTACTAAGATGATAGAGCAAAGATCACTTGCAGCAAGTTTTGATGACTAGTGAGATATGCTGAACTATTGAACTAGATAAGCAAGGGTAGCAAACTGACAAATAGAAAAATACACATGCTGCCTAAGTGGTGATTGAAAGAGTCAAACTGAAAATACTACATTAGAAAACCATGTGAACCACTGAACCGTTTGAAGTAGCACAAACTTACTTTGGTTATTTAAAAATTAGAAACAATACTAATGCCAAGGCTTGACATTAGCCTAGCAGATTATAGACAGTGTATTATATTACTCAAGCATCTAATTTATGGGTCCATGGGAGTGTGGCACCATTTATAGTCAATGAGTCATTGACCAGTTAGTAAAATCAAGGGTCCAAATTAAAATACTAATTCAAAAAGACAAGTTATAATTAATATCTCACTGAATTTTAATATGCGTTCACGTTAAAGATTTTTACTAAGTTATATAAATTGCATGTATAAGGTTTTATGCTAAAACGTTTCCAAATTTGAATTCCCATTTGGATTTAATAATCGGCAATAAATCAATCAAAACTTAAAGGAAACCCATCACAGTAAACAATTTAATAATACGGCGTTTATACTACAAAATAAAGAAGAGAAACAAGTACACATGCGGACTTGGAAGACATTTGTTTACCGACTATTTTGTTAATACCGTGATTCATGAAGCAAATACATAGGCAGGTATCTTTCGCAAAAAAAAGCCTTTGTAAAAGGAATAAAGAGTTGAAAACACTTAACTATTATATAAAATAAGATTACGAACCTTAATTCGGTGGTAAATCTTAGCAAACTTCCCGAATTTGGCGAAAAACGTCGTTAAACTGCTTTCCACTCCTATGTACGCCATATTGTTTAGGACCCAAGTGGGTCCTAGTAAGATGGCCGCCACGCTCACTTCCGGCATCACTTTCTGAACAATAGATGCTCTATCCAGTCCTTTTATAGAGATCAGTGGTAATGATGCGGTAAAGCGCTAAACTGTCAAACTTACTCCGGCAATCTTGCACGACGTTTGGCGAGTTCTGCCGCCATTTTCTAATTTTCTCAACACTTTGCAGATTTTTTTGTCGGTATTTTATAATTTGCCCGAGATTTTGTCGGAGTTATTTCTCCCACAACATCTCGACCCACCGATATATCCCAACCTCAATTTGCCGACAACTGGTTAACTTGTGCCGACAAACCAACATGGGGGAGGGGTGGCACCCCCTGCACCCTCCTTAGCTACGCACCTTGAATTAAGGAAGAGCTGTTCTGTTATTGGTTTGTTTGGTTTCTTTATTTATAGAATGAGTTCTTCTTTACTAAAATCGTTCGTCAGACGCTTGTTACTATATAAAACTGTGTGGTGTTCATACTCAGAATATATAAAGCTTTCAAGGCAAGCACTGATGAAATTGAAGAAGAAGGATGAGATCACATCGAGCGTCTCGACTCTCTCTCATTACATTGGTAATTCTCATCGACTGAAACACATAATTTCTATCATGGGTCAACTTTTAAATATTATTTGCAAGACCCAGAGACAGTCGCTTGATTTAACACTCTCTTCATCGTTTGACATACTGTATAGAGGGACGATATTTACGAGTCTATTTACTTACTTTTACATCTTCTGGCTTTCATCAATTCATGATCAATTGCTTTATTCTCGCTTTAGCGTGGGAAAGACAGTATAAAACGTAAAGGGACCCCATTTCCTGACCTGGATTTCTAAACATAGTAATCTGACAAATGCTGAAACCTATAAATTGTTAATAATATTACACTAGCAGGGTTGCTTTGATTATTTTTGTTTCAAGTAAAAATTATCTGGCATTGGACAGAATACTCAATAGTATTCTAAATAATGGCCAAAAAATACCTAGCTGTTTGACTGGTTGGTTTATATGTCACACAAAACTCGTTAAACATACGATTCATATTGGATCAATTAATCCTAATCTTTTTATTGCATAATTAGAAAACCTTGGCTTGAAAGACAGAAGAAAAATTTTGATTTCAGTGAAATTTATACAAATATCTCGGTGAAAAACATGTACAAAACGATCCTACAATATGACTCTAGATCTATCTCAAAATGCAGGAAGTGCGTTTTCAGAGACTGTAATTTTCAAACATTTTCGGGGGGGTGGGGCATGGCCCGGGACGACACCCCTAGATTGTGGACTCCCATCTCAGCCCAGAGTCGTCCCCAGTCGTTATATCGTACGCTGCTAGGCTAAACTCGCAAGGGGATCTGAGAGAAAAAATAACGACTGGCAGATTACACATTCAAAATGGCAATGCAAAAATTCTAGATGCTGAAGAAAGACCATTTCATCGAACTTTGTTGGGCATTTTTGGCTAACAAACTCTCTTGTCCGCAAGAAAATGTAAGTGGAGCCTGACAGAAACATTTCACTTGACTCGAAGATGACCGCCGTTGAGGCCGGCGAAACATCACTCACTATTAAACATCAACAACAGCTTTTCTCAAGACTATATACTAGCTAACCTAGACGAACAAATTTCACAAATAACATACGTTTAAACCATTTATCCTGTCATTCCGAAGAGGGCCTATTATTCAAACTCACCATCAAGCTCGTGTTGCAGTGAGCATTCAAATCTTCATCGTACTCTGCCATATATTTATTTCAGCTGGCAAATAAGATCTAGAGATGGTCGAAATATGACAAAGGAAAACGTAATTTGAAAGGCCTACATTATATAAATATCGATTTGTCTCTAATAAAGGGAGAAAATCCGGTTACGAAGCAAACAATGCCAGGTTGCAAGATATGTATATAATTTGCAAGAAATTTCTAGTAATCTGCCAGTCGCTTCCCATTTTTTCTCTCCTCCTTACCATGAAACCCCGCGCGCCCACGCTTTTATCCCAGTGAGTCCCTTGTGATCCCACGTTTGAACCTACAGTCTGAAAAGCTATTTTCTTTATATTGTAAAAAAATGCCGTTACAGCCAACTTAGGAGCGTACTTTAAAGCCAAGAAAGCTAAAGCAATGTTATAGTAGACTAAATAAACTATTTCTGTGCAAAATTCAGTAAGGAAATACGATATTCAATAGTCAAAATGGCCCCCTGTTGTGCGTCTGTTCTGTTCACGGTTCTCACAACTGTTCTCACTACGGTTCTCACCAGAAAAACATGTATTAGAACGAAGATTGTGGTTTAAAATGACATTTTCTACACACCCGCCTTGCGATATGTTATTTTTGAATAAGAAAATAATGCATATTTAAATTCACGCTTTTCAAATGCGTTTTTTATAACGATGCTCGCTATATTTATATAAATAACTTGATGCTATACTATATCTTTATACTGCGGAAGTGAGAACCGTCGCCGCTTTACCTCTAAATTATTTCATTTTGCCGATGCAATACCGGTTAAAAATCATTAAATGTAAAGTATACCATGCAGATGATATTAGAAAACAGCAGCACTGACTATTTGTAAAGAAACAAGCGTAAATTAGCAAAATAACGTCCACGGTGTTCAGTGAGCACCGTGGCGAGAACCGTTGGTGAGAACCGTGGACGTGGTGACATTTGTCATGACAACCGTACAAGCGTTGTATTACGTTATATCTCTCTAATAATTTCCCGCAAATATTTCGCGTTTTACCTTAGTATGTATTAGTAATGTTGTACGTAATATGGTTGCTAATGAGAACCTATAACAAGTCTCAATATGTTTTGTCCCTTTCGTGCCTTTAATAGACGTTGGTAGGCGTTTAGAATTTCGGATTTTTAAACCTAGTATCACTTCTCTAATATTTGTTTTTGTACAGAAATTGTTAAAATAATAAAAGGTCCCTACCTCAAATAGCGTTATTGCTAATACCGGCGCAAAATCCGTTAAAGATTGCGCAACTGGCTAAAATAAACACGTTTTAATTCTCGTTTAACGCGACGCCCGTTAGTTGAAGAGTGATATTGCACAAGTTATACTCTACACATACATAAATAAATGCGCAATCGAGTGATTGTAAATATATTAAAACTTCGTTTTAGGTAAATCGAGCATTTTTAATTGCATTGCTGATAACGCACCTATTTTAGCCGAAATATTTTTGCATAATACGTGCAAAGACGCCTTGAGCAGTAAACGGACTTTAAAACAACAAAACTGCCTATTTAATAGCTTGAAAATGCCCATAACAATTTTGTTAACAATAAATTGTGAACATCTTTGTCAAATATAACTATTTTTAGAAAAATAACTGACTAGGTAACTAGGTTTATTTTATGAACCAAAAATGTTTTCGCAGACAATCAGTGACAAAAGTATTGGGACACTTCAACCTAAAGGACAATATTTTCCGCTCCAATTATCCCCCGGCCCCCCTGTTCAATGTTGGTGACTCTTTAGGCGTTCGTTTCTACGCTCACTGAGTTCCTTACTTTAAACTCAACATTGAATAGGGAGGGGGAGGGAGGGATATAATTTACTACCAAAATAATTGAAAGAAATATTAGGTAAGTACCTTTTGGTACTTGGTATGCGAGATGTCCCAAGGTATTTTGTCACTGATTGTAGCTTATCCTAAAGAAGCGACTGGGGACGAGTCTGATCTCAGGCAAGGTCAGACTTTAGGATAGATCCGCCCCTGTTAAATTTGTTAAACAGAAAATACTTAAACATGTTTTGAAATACGCATTTCTAATTCCACATCTAATACGATACCTAAATTATATCAAGACGATTAGACATGGAAACAGTTCAACATATTTTTTGCATTGTTCGGTGCTTATTACTCGCGTTGTGTATTTTTTAGACCAAGCAGCAAGCCGTTATATACTCAGTAACCTGTATATTTAATATACTGTGGCGTTGGTTATTTGTGTCTATTCACATCAAGCTTCTGTAAATGTACTGATGTCAACACCAACGACATCCAGTTGATAGCCAAACAATCAACACAAACGACAGCCAGTTGATAGCCGAACAACTGCGAAACAATGAAATGTCTTTGCAAATTTAACTTAACATTCTCAGCTAAAGATCTGTTTTCCCTGTCTTGTATACTCACCAAGCCGACGCCATTTCCGAACGTGGTTGATCAACGTACAAAAGCTCCCAGGCTTTCCCCAAAACCGTAGATACAATCCCCGACCGGACTTATGACCTACTCCATCGGGATTAGTACCCTCGCGTCGCAAGGCCCGCTTTGCGAACCACACGAACACGAGGGGATAAGATTATAGAAATTTTGCACAATGATGTGAGATGGCGTTGTTCGACTACAACTACCAGAATGCTTTGCAAGTATTCTAGGGTTTCGACTAAAGGGGATGACTCAAAGGAACCTGTCCAGTTGTTGTTTTTTTGCGGCTTTTCCAAAATATTTCGTTAAATATATTTGCTAAAATCTTTAGACTCACTGAAACTTGACGACAAATTTGGAAAAAAACAAATTTGATGAATAAAGGCGCTAAAGGACTGGACGGTTTTTTTTTACTCATGTCTTTTAGCTGAAACACCAGAATACTGGCAAAGCATTCTGGTAGTTGTAGTCAGCAAAAGCCATCTCACGTCATCGTGCAAATGGCTTATTCTTTATCCACAATAAAGTCAGCTAAGATGATGAACCAAGAATAAAATAACAAATTTGTGTTATTAATTGTTTATCAAATTTAAAAAAGTAAAGGAAAGCTCTTGATTTTTTGTAGAAACAAACCCAATCATAACTTATGTATTAATTAACAAAATTGCACTAGCGTTCTTATATAGATCCGCGGGTTTTTCAATATTTTATTGTTACAACAAAACATTCCAAATTTATATTTATTTTTGATTTTTTATAGATATTTCCGTCCGATTGCAAGGACCAATAAAGAAATCTGGTACTGGACGTGTTGAAATACTTTTTAATGGAAGATGGGGAACGGTTTGTGATTACGGCTGGGACTGGAAAGATGCTAACGTAGTTTGTCGACAACTGGGCTTTCCAGGAGCTAGAGCAGCTCTTCAAGGTCGTGATGTTCCGGATGGTAGTGGACCAATATGGCTAAGTGATGTTTTATGTACAGGAAATGAACAGTACTTGGCAAACTGTACATATGATCATCGATTGGATAGATACGGTTGTAAGCACAACAAAGATGCTGGTGTTCTATGTAATAATGGATCAGGTAATTTATCATTGCTTAAGTCGACTTCGTTAAGTGATTACATAAATACGTAAAAGTGTAACAAACTTTTGTTTAGGCTCTGTCGCCTGAGCTGTCTTAAAGCAATTCTTCTGCAATTTGATTAGGTTTGGAGCGGTCATTACAAACCAGTAAAGGCCTGTCTATTCAAAAACTAAAGAAACAATACAAACTTAAATTGTATACAAATATCATAACAGTTAATTTACCTCCACAAAAACTTCAATACGACAATGTTTATGGTGACTGAAAGAGTTCTGGTCGTTTATAATTTTGAATAGAAGTCGAAAACTTCAGTCTTTGTTGTTTTTACTCTGGACATTGAAAAAAGTTAGAAACAAGACGCCTGCTCAGGCGTTCACTCAGGCTACTGATTTCTGAAAGCTTCTCGTAGCCTGTGCGTACTCTAGCAAGACTACATGACAATGGCAATGCATAATTGCATAGATTTTCACAAATAGAATCTATGATCTTATATGAACTGCAGCGGTGCAGGAAGCGCCGAAGGTTTGCTAATTAATAGTATAAATGTAAACAAGGCCATTTTTCTGAAAATTAAACAACGGATCTAATATATTTAGTAGACAAAGCCTATAGTGTCGGATTCGGCAGATTCAAGCGATCGTTCTGATATAGAATTTATTTAAATTCGGACAAACAGAAAACATTTAAACATGTTTTGAAACACACGTTTCCAAATGTAATACGACACGCGATATCTAGACGTGGTTGTCTCTTTTGAACGAAGTTTTTATTGCCATTTTATCAATGTTTTTGAATGTTCACAAGACATTTCACTGTTTCTCAGTTGTTTACTTCTTTGAATAGCTTTGCAAGTGACCGAGTTATAATTGATCAGTAATGCGGCTGACAATGTCTTCAATTCATCATAAACATGCTTCCAAAGGCTTTACAATGCTTACAACTGCACACGTCGGCGATCGCGGTAGACCTAGTACGTAAAAGATGACGAGCTATTTCAAAACAGGTTGGTCCTGGCCTTGCTGCTTTATAGTCCGACAACTACAAAATGCAAGTATAATAATAAGCACCGAATAGAGCAAATACCGGTAAGATATCAATATGTTGAACATGTTCGGTGCACGGTTTCGCAATTATAAAACATGACTGTTCTCTGACGTCCTTCACTCCTTCAGTTTAAAGTTTCCGATTATTTTTAATACACCTTGATTCGCTGACAGTCCGACTACTCTGACGTATTTGTTTGAGACGACTGCTGTATAGTGTGCCAAGAAATGTCGTGGAAATATTCAAAAACATCGATAAAATGGCAAGAAAAGCTTCGTTCAAGAGACAACGCGGCCATGAAATCGCCATCGCGCGGCCGGGAGACTAATGATCACGACCCCCCCCCGCCCTCCCCCCTCCCCCACCCCCCAAAAAAAATAACAGGGCCGAAACCTAGACTCGGCTAAAACAGGTAGCCCGAGTAATAAATATAGATCATGTAATAAAAACATTATTAAAGCTGTACTAGAAAGCTAATTAAGACTGTGCTGAGCGAAAGGTAGAAGTAAACGACTTTTGAAAAAAACAATAAAATCTTGAAGTTAATTCGGTAAGTAGTATACAGAAGAGGGGTTCAGCTAAGTGACAACTAAGACTTCTTTAGATTCTCAA